>VCJJ01000792.1:74406-89617 GCA_024139415.1 Backusella tarrabulga | reverse complement strand
ATATTTTTTTTTTTTTTTTTTTTACATAGCCCATTCATTCATTTTCATAACAACAAATATACAAACATGTCATCAAAAAGCGTTTACCAAAGCTGGAAGCATACAGATTTAATATCAGAATTACCTCGTTATGAAGCATCGAGAGAGCTAACACCCCATTCATTTCGCACCTCAGACGACGACGAGGAAAGTTCTTCATCATCGTCTTATCATTACAGCATGGATGACCCTGAACTATATATGGACGACGATGATTCTATGTACACAGCTGCTTTGATGAATTCTGGCCTGTATTTACAACAAAGTACAACAACCACATCTATTTTTGATTCACCCGATAATAATATACCAAATGGACGTCTCAAGATGTTATTAGCGCATATCATGAATCAATCCAATAAAAATGATACCAAAGGCAAAGGAAAAGCATAAAAATAAATAGATTTTATTATTATCACTAGAGATTTTATTGTACAACTTTTTTTTTTTCAAAGAATAAACCAATAAAAAACAAGAATAATGAGAAACAAAAGTGAGTTTTCCAGGATGGAAGTAGAATGGACAGCGGCTGATGTTTTTTCAAAAGGCGTATCTGGCGCTTCTTCATAAACTTCCTTCTTTTCTGTGATAGATTGTAATATATCTAATAAAAGGGGTAACATTAGTCATTTTTCCCACACACAACAGTAGATCTTCCCCACACAATAATCCCCTTCTTTGTTAATGTATTTCTTACCTGTTATATTACATGAGGTCTGTGTATTTTGACATTTCGGTCTTGATATTCCATTTTCGTTATTTGTATCCGAATAATTAAAAAAGAAGGTCATGTTTTTGATATGAAGGTAGGCATTTGTGATGGGCGGACCTTTGCTGAATTTTTCATTTCCGTCTGTCCAATGATTATACATGAATCGGCCTGGCTTTGAGAGGATATTAGTGGTTGTTCGATATGATTCAACCCCATCGATATAAAAAACAGCAAGATCTGGATACCAGTCAAATCTATATTCATGAAAATCCTAATGGATAGATATACCCTTGTTTATATTTCTCCTTTCTCTTTTACTCACTTTTTTTTCTCGTACCTGTGATGCATCAAACTCGAGTTTGTGTTTTTTATGTGTTCTATTAGATGCCCTTCCATTTTCAGTGATCCCTGGATGAATGGCAAAATAAGATTGGGATGGTTTTAAATAACTTAATAACTCAATGTCAATTTCTCCTTCTGGATGGTACATAAACATCCCGGATACAGTTCCAGCAGTAGGTGTGATACGCATAAAAGTACGGAATGAGCCATAAAGAAAGTCCTGTCTTTTGTATCCAAAAAAAAAAGTGAGGAAGAAACAAAATGAGTGCATGTATATTTCATATTTAAAAAAAAAGCCTGCCTTTTTGTACCAAACCCAGCACATAACACTCCCTCATTCTTCTGTAATGTACTATTTGACCTAACAGTGACAGCCAATTCCAGAGTTTCGTTGGCAATCATGACATTTTCTTTGCGAAATATCCTTGAAAATGTACGATCGTACTTGGGGCCAATTTGGTATCCTGCCACAAACAAATCCTTGTATGTATAGAGCTGGTTTCCTACAAGTGATGCTTTATCAAAATCCCTATGCCACATTTCGGTCCAGTATGATTCGGTATTTGTATCTTGATAACCGCAATCGCATTGTCGTGAACTATCGATTTCGACTGAATGTATCGCTGATGTTGTAAATATTAATAGCAACAGTGTTTCAAGCCTTTTAGACTTCATTATTATTAAGTAGATAAATAATAGGTAAGTGAAATAGTGATGTGTTAGCTGTACAGAAAAATAAAAAATAAAAATGATTATCCATTATAAACAGGTTTCGTATTTAATTCTGATTTATTCCTGCTCTCTGTTTAATCATCTTTCCGAGGATAGATATTACATTATGATTCAATATGAAATTATTAAAGATCGGATTTATATGGTTTTTTAAGTATAAATTTTATATTAGGACAATGATCATGGAATTATATATAGACAGAGAACTAGTATGAGCTATTACAAGAAAAAAAAATCTTTTTTGTGTATTGGCCAATAATAAAGGAAATTGATCGATCTCGATACAAAGCATCTGTTTATTTTAGCAAATAAAATAAATATAGAATCTAAAACATGGTTATTAGAAATGCGGCTTGACTTTATATTATGGAAAGGAGAAGGGTCTTCGCTTAATCCGACATGAAAAGGGGCAAAGAGGACCGAGCGTTTTTTGTGAAACCTCAAAAAAAGTCTTGTATGTTTTTGTAACGTGTGTACTTTTTGGCATCAATCGATTCTGATAAAAAATGCAACATACATTATCTTCTTTGTTATCCTTAATATGATACTTAGTTTAATTAATATAAATCAACAAAAGAAGGCTACAACCAAGGTTCCTTATTTATGTAAGAATAGATAGTTGCGTACAATGACTTTTAAGCTAATAGTCTTACGCAAAAATGCTCAACATCTTAATCCTCTTCTATCTATCCAAATATACCTGAGGAATTTTCATAGAACCGCGTTCAACATACTTCCAAATAAATCTGTTTTTAACGGAACAGCAAACTAGGATAGTTTATTTTGAATGACAATTAAAGAGTATACTTGAAATCCTTATATTGCTTGGAAGACAATCTTGTCATATTCACATACTTTGGTCGTGTTAAAAGGAATGAACAAAACCAAACGATGAGGTATAGAAGAATTAAGTTAATTTTCAATTAATTAATGGCTCCATGTACCGCTGTTTAACAAAAAGTTATTATATTAGTAGTATACACGCCTTAAATGTTTGGTTGATGCTATCCATAATGAAGACAAATAATGTCACTTGATCCATTACTTGTTTCATCTAAAAAATATTCGACATAATATATATATAATATTAAATAAAAAAAATGAAACTTCTAATGATAATACTCTGACGTTATATAACCATTAGGTATAACATTCCAAAGTTGGTTAACGTATAGTGCTGTATCACTTGTAATAACATTTTACTATTATTACTATTCGATGAAATAAGAAAATAAAATCAATTATCCCCCATCTTGCATGAGTCATCCCCGTCTTTTATATCTCCTCACACAAATTTTCTCTTTATAATATAAATATTTGAAACTACTAAATGTTTTTATATTTCAAGATATATTTTATTATATGAGGCACCAGGCAACATGATATTAATAAGGTGGTTTTTCTTTTTGTGTATGTGCTTGTTATTAGCTTATAAGAATTAAATATGTATATTTGTAAGGAATTGAGTATGGATATTTATAGAAAAGGGATTAGAAGAAAGGAAGCTTAATGAAGGTGTTCTCTGGTGTATAGATAAGAGCAGCCATCTAATAAAAAAAATAATCACAATTAGTATATACAAAAAAAATATTATATCAGCAATTAAACTTACAATATACCAAGCAGTAAGACCCAAAGTGAATGAGATCCAACCACCAGCTTGTGTAACTGGAACAGATCCAGTGAAGGCACCAATACTGCCGAGAAGGAAAGCCAAGAAGACTTGCAAAAGGACGAGACGAATAAGGATAGGCTGGCGGAAAGTACCGAGAAAGAAGAGGAAGGCAGCAATAGCAAAACCAGCTTGAACGAGACCCATACATTGCTCAACAGCATGTATACCTCCACTTTCCATGGCTAGAGCAAGGAATCCGGAGCTAGGAACCATCATGATACCGAATGTAAAGAAAAAGCCAGAGAAAGTCAACATGGAAGTGGCAGCAAACATGTTTCCTTGGATCAATTCACAGATACCACAGATAAATTGACCCATGGCACCGTAACCAAATGCAACACCAACAGCGACTTGAGGTAAGCTGGTGATCAATCCAGTGTTGAATAAACCAAGTACAAAAGAACAGAGGGCGAAAGCACCGAAACCGATGGGTGCAGGATTGACCTTGAAAAATCCAATTGGTGCATGAGCTTGAATGGGTTGAGCAGGTTTATGTTCAATATCAGAGAAAGGAATCTCGATTTCGTGATGCTGGACATCGGCTTTTTGATCAATAGAGTTCATTTTTGTTATTATTGGATTTGTGTTCAAAGTACTTGGGGGGTTTTCTTTTCTGTTTGTTGCTTTTGTTTTTCTGTGAAAGAAAAGAAGTAAAAGATGTAGAACAATGAGGTGGTAAGGTAAAAGAACTTCATCTATTTATATTGATTTTTTGAATTACAATTGGACCAATCAACCGCGAAAACATACTTGTATGAAAAAAAGAGACTTACCAAAAAGAATCTAAAAGGAAAGTCGTACAATTTGTACTTTATTTTCCCCACATTTTTTTCTTGTATCTCAAATGTCAGGAATCGTTAATTTAAGACCTTTTACCCTATCGTTTTTCCCAAGGTACAATCCATATGGCAATAAGTCAAATATAAACTTAAATTTTATAATGCGATCAATCTTTAATCTTACACAATCTCAGAGTCACCATGCGTTATGATGTTTATTTTTCTTTTATGTATCATAAACATAATTGACATACATGAATACTTGTTTGAATGCAGCATAAGTGGCAATATTTAAGGACCAAATAATATACATATATAAAACCATCCTTGTGTTACAAAAGTTGTTATATTTAAATGACATTTATTTAAGAGGCATTCCGAGGTTTCTTTTTTGAAAAATCAGGTAAGAGGCATCCAAAACAAAAAAGATATACACGCAACTCAAGCATTTCCATAAAAAGCCATTTAGAGTTTATCCAATCATATTGCTAAACTATAATACTTTCCCATGCCTCGCCTACGTAAACACCTTGAATAGGCAAAATCATTTTTTTGGGATCAAGGAGATTTTCCCTTTTATTTCACATAGAAAAAAAGCCATGTATGTTTAATTTTGTTCTATAAAGGACATTTAAACAATTTGACATTCGCGTATCACTTGGGAAGATTTTTTGTCTCTTTTTTTTGGTGTAATTCATGTAGAAAAAATCACCTTTAAAGCCACAGTTTATTTTCTGTTTCCTTCTTCTTCCTTTATCCAAGATAAGAAACTGATGGGCGGGCTCTAGATTTCATATTTTTTTAAAAAAATAAAAACCTAAAAAAAGATTGGGTGGAGGGAAATTATGTTTGTAAGCGACAATCCCACGAAACCAGCAACCAAAAACCATTGCTTGTGCTTGTAGAATACATTTTCTGTGCTTTTTTTTAAGGCTTTCTTTTTTTTCCGTTTTGTCAACATTTGTTTCGAAAAAAAAAAGATCCTTTTCTTCTTATTTCCCATCACGCCTAAAAAAGGTGATTTTGCAATGACTTCCCACAATATGTTTATGTTTTGTGATATTTGAATCCATACAATATACTTAAAGTTTTTTTTTGGTGTTTCATTTATTAAATTCAACATGTTTGGTTATACCTCAAACCGAACTATGCTCTTGTTTAAAAAGGATTCTTTGAGAAAAGAAAAACATTTGTGTATATCTTTATTTAAAGCTTTTCTTTTTTTTTTCAGATCGATTATAATCCACGATTCTGTTTGCATGATCATTTCTTTATCGGTTCTTTTTCTAATTAGAATATACTATTTAAATGAGGTCGCATATCATTGTAAGACATTTTCTCGTTTGGTACATTCCCTCTAAAAAGTAAAAAAGCAAAAGAACTTGAATAAACTATTTGTTACACTCATGCATATATTTTTGGTAGAGTGTAACCTCAGTTCATAGGATCACACATGAATTAAGGGAATATTTAATATACATAGCGGAGGATACTGATATGTAGAACCAATTTGTTTTCTCGATTCTTGTGTTCCTGAAACAGTACCATAACCCCGCCTTCGTGTACTAATATAGTAGGACCATCCGAGAAAGCTTTCCTTACCCCAGAATCTCGATAAAAAAGAAAAAATGGTTTTGGGATCAAACTAAAAAAAAAAACTTATATGGCTATTGACATAAGATATTCACAGTAGTAACAAAATAGGGTGCCGTGGTAAAAAAGATGACCTGTCAATTTAGTAAACATATACAACCAGACCGGCCTATGGGAATTTTCTATTATTGCTGGTACGATGCTATGATAAATCGTTCGATTTTTTGAGAATAAAGAGGCATATGCACATACATACAAACTGACAGCTTTTAGCGTAATATCATAAATGAACAGCTCTGGTTTAGAGTTTTTATTGTTCGAAACTATATATAAAATAGAACAAAGTTAATTGTAATAGTCAGAATGAACTTCATTCTAAATAAGAACTTAGTGTATTCGTTATCAGAGAATCAACCCGCAATGTACATTTAAGTAATAATGCAAACAGCAACGGTAGTTATTGGTTAGCACCCTCTTTTTAGAACTCCGTGTTCATACTGGAGGTTTTAATTTGCACATGTATATCACAGTATTGTTTTCTTATTTGGTTTTGTTGTTGTTAATGAAGCACCCATGCCGCTTCTCGGTACCAATGGATTGCGGTCATGATCATTGAGAACGTTGATTTTTTATACAAAATATTACCAAAAGTGTAAACATATATTTGAAATACTTTTTTGTTTTATATGGTACTATTATTCTTTTAGAGCAGAAAATCTGAAGGACAATTAAAAAGTAATAAATTAATTAATAACAATATCTAAAGATAGACATCGTATTGAAATGGTTATATGAAATGGTGCTGTTATTCTCTTCTATATATATATTCACTATCTATTAGTACAGATGTATTACGTTTGTAGCATCTTCAAAAAGAAAAAGACAAGGAGAGAAGTGGAAGATAAAAGGTGAAAAGGATAAGCAAAGATATCTGCCTACCTTTTTACCCTTCCTTATTTCTTTCTTATAGTCCTCCAAATAAGTCCAAGTACTTTTAAAATGATAGTTATAATCGTATTAAAAAGGTAGTTAATGCATTCGAAAGTATATCCTTCAAACAATGGATTTCTCTATTGTGTAATTCATGCATTGTATCTGTGTAACAAATAAAAAGTGGATCAGAATAAGATGTATTTGGTATTAATCTTTTTATTCATTCATAATAAATATAAATAAATAAAGAGTTTGTTCCAATATTTTTAAAATAAATAACTATTCAATTATATAAACTGATGATGAACTATTAATATTAAAATATTCATTAATAGTTTATCTAAAAACAAGATTATTTGATCCGATAGCGGACAATAAAGTCGCATATTACTTGTATAAAAAGGCAAAGGGGATCCTTTTTATTACGAGCAAAAAAGAGAGGGAAAAAGATAAAATTTTTATGATGATCGATTATAATACACTACAAATACAACTAGATCACTTTAATTTTTTACCTTTAACGATAAAAGATGAATTAGTACAATGTAATCTTAGAATAGTAGAATACCCAGTTTATGATCATCAATAATACTTTTACGCTTTGTTATCTATAAAGACCATAAAATACTTTCAATGATATATTATTTAAACTTACATTATATATTGATCCAGGAAGGGAAATTCCACAAAACTATTTATGTAATTGAGCATAATATATACTAAACTGTAATGAGTAATGTACCAAAACCAACTCAGCAATTGAAATAGTTGATGTGGCTGACAAGTCCTGTTGTACGAGATATCCATTGACATTTTATAAACCCTTTTTATATATATAGAAATATTTAAGAAGACCCTGAAATGCATCAGTAGAAAATTGTAACTGCTTTCATAGACTTATTAACTCATTTTAGAAATATGTTCTTTTTATTAATACTATTGTACTTATTTTATTGATTTTACCTATTCCAGGTTCTATTTTACTTAAAAATTCTCCGTTTGAGAAAAAAAAAGTAATGGTACAACGGGATGTGAGTAAGAGTATTATTGGAATTGTAAAACATGGTTCAAAGATGGTTTTAGTTTTCTTTTTAAAGAAAAATAATTACCCGATTCATCCGAGAACTCGTTTCATCAGTTTCAAGATTTTCATAGTGCTTGATTTTTAATTACCAGAAAAGAAATTATTTAATAAAAGGGCTACGCATCTTTGGTTCTCACACGGAGAATTTAAAACGACTGCTGCAATTATCTAATATAGACAACCTTAATTAGGTTAATATACATAAAACATCTGGATAATGTTTATATCTCAAGTATTTATCATCATACATAGTGAATATATCCTCTTTAAGAGTTATTTAGTTCTTATAAATATACGGTTTAATAATAAGAGTGGTGATGTGATCGATCAAACAAATGCATTGGAAAGATATGATTCTTCCGTTTACTATTAGTACATTATAACTTGCTGATTCTCTTCATACTAGATGGTGGAGATAACATAAATAAATAAAAAGTATTTCTGTAATTAGTACTTGTAAAACAATTGAGCAGAAGAAAGTCACCAAGTAAACTAGCTCCAACTTTATCTCCTTCACTATAAACTTAATCGGATGTTGCTATGTTTGTCTCCAAAGGTTTCATATCACAGGTAGTGATATATGGTAATGCTCATTAGCTCTCGTCATTATATTCCTAAAGCATTAATAGCCCTTAAAATAATCAAATAACATACACACAAGTGATAATGAGCAATAACATTTTTGATCTAATGTGGCGCTGCAAAGAGTTCTGGTGACTACAGTAGAGATCATTTCTCACGGCCATATTAATGATTTAATTAATAAACGTGAATGTTATTTTTAACATTGTTTTTTCCCTCTTCTTTTTTTTTCTTTTATGCCCTTCCTTTCTTTGGTTTAATAAGTATCGATTTTTTGGAAAAAGTGAAAAACCGCTTGTTGCCAAGGAACCGAAAGCTGAGCATTTATGGTAACCGTCTGGAAATTTAATACTTTAAGGTGATTGGCTGATTAAAAAAAGGCTGTTTTCAGTGCAATTATTCATGTACAGAGCAATGAGCTTTATCATTATCATCATTTAAATGAGAACTTGTATTTATGATTTTAAGACAAATAAATATTAGAGGAGCAATTTTTTATATTCTACAAGAGAGAAAAGCGAAAAAAAAAAACACGTAACTGTGACGGTGAACCTGATTTAATGCTACCGGCAAAGCATATTCTTGTTTTTGTTTTTCTTTCTTTTCTTTCTTTTCTTACATATATATCTTCAACAATTAAGACTTTGTAAAAAAAAAAGAATATATAAAATGAGTTCACTTTATACAAAAAGATTAACCAAAGAGCTAAGAAGTAAATGAATATACTGATAACGCAAACCGCATTCCTACTCACGTTACCTATTCAGATCTTCAAATCAATCCACCTGAAGGCATTGTTATAAAAGATGCTGATAATTTCAAAAAGTAAGGATTAATCAAGGCAAGCAAAGACGCCATTAACCATTCTTTATTTCTTACAGGTGGCAATTGTATTTGAGAGGAGCACCCAACACAGTATACGATGTAAGGATAGAGATAAACTGATATTTTGTGTGTGGTTCTTATACTTTTATTACTATTGATAGGGCGAGGAATACTTACTCGAAGTATGTGTTTATATTATGCTGTATTATATGAATATGGATTATTCAATAATTTAGTTAGTTTCGTTTTACGCCACAATATCCTCTTGAAGCACCTGTCGTAGTATTCATCCCTCCTTCTGTACCAAAGCATCCACAGTAAGTAAATGTCTGGAAAAGAATACGCCAGTTGCTAACCAATTGCTTTTTCATAGTGTAAAGCATTTATATTACCATAAATAGATCTACAAATACCCTTGTACGCATGCATACTAAATGTAAATGAATATATATTGATAGATATATACAAATGGCCACATATGCTTGAATATTCTTTATAAAGATTGGTCTCCTGTTCAAACTGTTGCTCAGGTATGCTTATCCATCTTGTCTATGCTATCTAGTTGCACAAAGAAGGTAAGTTGGGTCATTGTCATGGGAAAAGGTGCTCTACATGTGCTAAATGTTGTATCAACAAACGAGTAGGAGCTACCACCAGACAATGAGCTTTACGTTAAGAGTGCTTCCATTTCACCTAAAAATACAACATGGGCATTCCAGGTAAATATAACAATAACAGTAATATAAATCATGGAATCAATACTAACTGATTCTGTTTGTTATTAATAGTAAGATATCATATTGAGTAACTGTTAAAAAAGTAAATAGGTTGGATTAACGATATTTTATGAATTAGTGATGATTCGGTATAAATTGGGAAGGAAAAGCAATTAAAAATGGGTATCGAGAAAAGAAAAGAAAAGAGGAGATTATGTATCAACATAGAACATGAAAAATACCATCTGTAATAAAAGAAATAAACCCCCCCTTTTTTTTTTATTATACGACTACCTCTATTTTCTACAACCTTTACGTTTGTCTTTTAATACAGCATATATTACGTAACGTACTATGAACTGAGCACTGTCATGTCTAGATGTGAAAATATTAATATCCTTTTAAAGAAGAATTTAAGGAGTTTCTAGTGAAGTATGCTTACAGTAGACAAGACTAAATACCATTGGCGACGATGATAAGCTTTGGGCCACATGGATTACCTTATTACCATTGTTTACCTTCCTTATCAAAGACAGCAACCCTTTACCAATCAACATCATCTCATCGTCTTCCTTAAAAAGTGGCGTTCAGTCTATCAAAGATTCGAATCTGGATTTATATACAGTTTTTAATAATAAATGAATGTGGTCAATTCCCAATGTATATTTGTTATGACAATAGGCTCGGCTGGTATAAAGTTGCTTATGAAGCTAGTGTCCTTGCTTTCTTTTAAAGATTAGATGGTCAAATAAAACTTTCGATAATGAGTCATATCCTTTCTCTACAATCTTTCATTCTGATAATAACAATAATACATTAAAAAACCAAAATAACTATGTACACTTTATTTATGATTATGATTTTTCCATATTCCAGATAGTATCACACACTTGAATCACCTCGCGCATTGGACGTACGTCATGAACTCGCATAATATTAGCACCGCCAGCGACACAAGCAGCAACGGCACCAGCTGTACCAAAGGTACGCTCATCAGCCTTTTCAACACCAATTGTCTTTCCAATAAACTTCTTACGGCTGATACCCAACAAGGAGGGGAAACCACGTAAAAGTGAGTCCTGGCCGTGAGACATATCCTTAAGATGACGCAACAGCTCATAATCCTGATCTGTAGTCTTTGCAAAACCAATTCCGGGATCAATAATAATATTCCAACGATGCACACCAGCTGACAATGCTCTTTGCACCAATTGGTGGAGAACGTGAGATACATCATCCACAACGTCGTTATTTTCATAAGTTGTATTTTCCTGAGACATCATGGTGCTGGCATCGCCACGCATATGCATCAAACAAACAGGAACATTGCACTCGCTCATCACCTTGAGCATATTGGGATCTCTTGAGCCACCGCTGATATCGTTGATAAGGTCTGCACCTGCATTGACGGCAGCCTTTGCAACTCCGGCACGGAAGGTATCAACAGAGATGGGTAAATCAAAACCGTCTGCTCTCAGCTTTTCGACAACGGGTACAACACGACGGATCTCTTCCTCTTCAGGGAAAGTATCATCTGCGCCTGGACGGGTTGACATGCCTCCAATATCAATAATATCTGCACCATCTTCCTTCATTTTCCAAGCACTTGCAACTGCCATATCCAAATCAAAGTTCTTACCACCATCCGAAAAGCTATCGGGTGTTGTATTAAGAATACCCATGACATATGTCTTTTTACTCCAGCACCAAAGGGTATCTGTGTTCTTCTTTTGAATAGGACATACTTTTTCGATACAAAGCGGGCCCTCTTCACTTTCTGCTGTGACCTTCAATAATTGTGATAAAAGCTGGCCGTTAGTTTTAAATAAGCGTGGGTGTTCCATATCGCGTGCAATATCACAGAGTGGCCAGAGAACAAATTCACGCTCCTGAATGCGCTGATGAGGTATAATCAAAGTTTCCTCTTCCAAAATCAAGTCGTTGAAGAAGAGGATATCGAGATCGATAGGGCGAGGGCCGTTGCGGAAGTTGGGCTGTCGACCAAGCTCATTTTCGGTTTCCTTCAACTTGGCTAAAAGATCGTATGGTTCCAAGCAGGTAGCAATCTTGCAAACACCATTAAGAAAGGCCGGTTGTTCCGTATAGTACATGGGCGGTGTCTCATACAAGAAACTGGTATCCAAGACCACGCTCGAGCATTTGGATTCAAGTAACTCTAAAGCATTGTTGATGTTTTGAATGCGATCACCAATATTGGAGCCAAAAGCGATATATGCGGTGTGTGTGTAGTTTGAGGGAACATTTTTGGAGGTTGAGCTAATCTGGTCCATGTTATGAATGAATTTCTTTCCGCCTGCAATTTCGGTCTTCTGAATCTTGTCCAGCCAGATACGATCACGGGTGACTTCAATTCCTGAACAATCAGCAAACAAGATCGCGCTGGGCTTTTCCACACGAACAGTAATCTTATTCACATGACATTTTTCAAGTGCAATACGAGCAACCGTTACACCAAAGGCTTCAATTGTCTTGTAGCCCGAATCTTCAATGTGCCGCGTCAATGTACGGACAATCGTGCGCAGATTGTGAGATTTGTTTTCTTCCGCATTGATCAATTTTCCATAAGGTAAAGAAGATGGATAAACCTTGATATTGATGACCACCACTTGCTTCTCTTCACGTTCCCAAGGATTGACACCCACAATTGTATGCAATCTTAAATCCTTGACAAAAATCTCGTCCTCGATGCCCAGACCAGATACTTCACCTGTTGTTTCCACAACACTGTTACCATCACTGTCTTTACTATCTTGGAAGTCTTCTCTTGTACGAGTTAATTTGACGCCTGAGGCAGCTGCATGTAAAAGTGCCTTTGGCTGTTCAACAACAACCTCTGTCTTTGCGGCACCAAACTGGACGCAGCCCAAGTGAACGACGGCATGAGCGAGTGACTCAAGAGTGGTGAAGTGCTGTGTTTCTGCTAGTTTTGTGATTGCTTTTGTGACATGGCCGTAATGAATTGTCTTGGTGACATGATCAGTGTCTCCAGCAGCTGCAACGTCTGTAAACAAGGCCACTGAAATTACGACGGGCTGTGACTTTAAGCGCTGCCATGCTTCGACACCAGCGACATTCTTTAATACCAAGTTTTTTATAAGGATTTTATCGTATTGCTTTTCCATTATGATAACAATGTAATAATTTAAGGAAGAAAGTTTTATATTTATTTACTTTTTTATATAAACTTTAAATAAAAGTTGATGGATTTTTTTTTTCTTTTTGTTGTCAAGATGTGACTTTTATTCAACCAATCAGAAGAGAGAGAAATTTCATAGATATTTGCTCTTTCAAAAGAGATCTGTTTGATGTGTAACAAAAGAGATCTTTTTTTTTTTGATAACCGCGCCTGAAAGTTTAAAAGTGAGGCAAAATAGTTTAACTGCATAAGAAAGTCAATGTTTGTTTCTTTTAGAGATTAAAAATAAACAGACTCGGTAAAACTATGAACGAGCTAAATAAACAATACACGTTTTTCTATTTGTTGAATACATTGACACTTGTATATCCTGACTACACTATGATAATGCCTATTGTGAACCAGCTAATAAAGAAAAAGGAATGAAAGAAAAGAATAGAAAGAAGAACAAACGCGTAATAAAAGGGAGAAAAAAAGAGAGAAGGATAATTATTCCGACATTTTACATCTTTTTTTTTTTCTGGAGATCTTCCAGACACTACATATAACTCATTTAAATTACCCGTTCATCTATGATAAAGGTATTCATTAGTTTATCAATGTTTCGTATGTCTTGCTTAGCCAACTACTCTATTCTGACAATGAAATGAGTTGTTTTCTACAATCGATTGATCGGTTGCACATAAGTAAATATTCAACTATGCACCATCACATTGCTATTGATATTCTAGGTAAACGAGTAATAAAACTCGGCGATATTTCTTATTATTAAACGGTTACCTGATAATGGGATTTCAATTACCCATTTTCTTTTTTTATCTCTCCCAAAAGAGATTTAAATTAGTTCATCGATATTACACTCCACCTTTTTTCTAAAAAAATGATAACTAGCATGATTTTCAAAAAGTGAAACTTGTAGCTTTTCATCTAAAAACTATGTGAGATGGCTTAATTATTCAGGTTTGTTCGGTTTTAGGAATGTAATAGCTCTGAATCGTGTCCTGATTACAATTTCTATAACCCCTGTATTGTTAATTCCAAGTGGATAATGGTAGACACCATGTAATTTTAAAGGATTAGAGTTCAATAGGTAGGAAAGAAATGGCCACACGTGTTGATGTTTGTGGCACTTTTCTAATTATTAAAACCTATGACAGAAGCGTATTATTAATAGTTGACAGGAGCAGTGATATGAGATTTATCTATATTTCATGCGTATGCGTATGCATATATAAATGTAGAAAGCAGAGGTAAAACAATGTATTTGCATTTTATATCATGTACATACAAAGTCCTTTTACTATCACAACCTGTATTAGTCATGCAGTTTTTTTCCATTAATCCAAAAGTTTATTGGTTTACTCAATAAAAGATGGGGTCTGTTTTGTTATCGGATCAAAGTCACACGCATACTCAGTTATAAACTTCTATTTAATAAAAGTTTTTTACGTTCTTTTTTTTTCTTTTCCTTTACTTTTTTAAATTATAATCTCAGAACAAAATGCTCTCAGCTCCTATTAATTTCACAAAATGGGTTGCGGAAAATGAAGATAAACTGCAACCACCCGTCAACAACTTTTTATTGTTTAAAGGTCAAGATACAATCATCATGGTCGTAGGTGGCCCTAATCAACGTACAGACTATCATATTAATGAAACAGAGGTATTGTTTTTTACGATATTTTACTACAGTTTATGTTATTACCTTCTATTAACAGTAAATCTCGGTTTATTTTTATTTTTATGTCTTCAGGAATGGTTTTACCAAGTCAAGGGCAACCTTTTAATCAAAGTAGTAGATGATGGTGAATTTAGGGATATTCATGTAAATGAAGGTGAAATGTTTTTACTTCCCCGTAAGTTATTCAAACATAAATAAAGTGGCGTATGGAGGGAAGGGAATTTTGTTTATATACATGGTATATGTAATTTCTATTTATTCATGTTGGGCGTGTACATTTTATTGATAATATTGTCATCTCTTAGCAAACACTCCCCATAACCCCGTTCGTTTCGAGAACACTGTTGGTCTTGTAGTCGAG
>VCJJ01000792.1:60660-73996 GCA_024139415.1 Backusella tarrabulga | reverse complement strand
TTTTATGGAAATAATTTAACAATCTTTTTTTTTTTTTTGTTTTGAAAATAAAAATCATCTGAAATGTTTCTTATATTTCTTTCTCCCTCTTTTTGTTTTCTATCTTTTATCTTCTTGCCCTATAATTAAACATGGCTTCTGTTACAGCACAAACCATTGAAATTCATGATGTTAAACCTGGGTAATTAAACACAAATATGGAATTCAAAGAAAGATTTTTTTTTAATACAAGTCTTTATGTAAAAAAGTATGTCACAAGCAGTCAAAGATTGCATTAGTGGAACTGCAGGTGGTATTCTTCAAGTTCTTGTTGGTCAGGTAAGTTATAATAGCTTCTGATAGGTTGTAATAAGTCTTATATATACTAAAACAAACAAAAACAAAAGCCATTTGATACTGTGAAAGTTGTAAGTACATTTATAAAAGTGAGCTATGAATATCACTAAGATCTAATTCTGTTTAATATAAATATAGCGTCTCCAAACCCAATCCACTTCTAACCCTATTTATAGTGGTATGATGGATTGTGTAAAAAAAACAAGAGCAAATGAAGGTCTTGCAGGTTTTTACAAGGTAGGGTGGGATTTGGTTTCTATTTCTTTTTTTTTTTCAAAAAAAAAATACACAGTGTTACTAAAAGAAGTATAAAATAAAAGGGCACCATGACACCTTTAGTCGGAATTGGTGCATGTGTATCTATCCAATTTGTAGTTCTTGAAGCCACGAAGCGCCATTTCGCTCGTCAAAATACCAGCGACGTCTTAACCAACGGACAGCTTTACATTGCAGGTGCTGCTAGTGGTGTTGCCAATTCATTTGTCTCGGGTCCTGTTGAACACATCCGTACAAGACTGCAAGTTCAAACTGATGGTCGTTTCAAGGGTCCTCTTGATTGCATTCGTCAGATTTACAATAGCCATGGCCTCTTTAGAGGTATTTATAAGGGCCAGCTCATCACTATGGCTCGTGAGTTCCAAGGTTACGGTGCCTACTTTTTGGCGTATGAATGGCTAGTACAGAAATCCATGCAGGCAAATAACCTTAAGAACAGAAGCGACTTAGAAACCTGGAAGGTGTGTCTATTTGGTGCTTCTGCTGGTTATGCCATGTGGTTCACTATTTATCCTATGGATGCAATCAAATCAAAATTGCAGACTGATGGATTTACAAAGGAGACAATGAGATACAAGTCTGTCTTGGATTGTGCTCGTAAGATCATGGCAACTGAAGGCACTGCTGGATTTTTCAGAGGCATTGGTCCTTGTTTACTTCGTGCTGCTCCCGTCAATGCGGTTACTTTTATGGGGTAAGTTATTATTTTTATTTGAATTGAAGAGTTAAAAATGCTAGTGGGTATATTGTTATATATATTAACTTTTAATCTTTTTTCTTCTATCCTCGGCATATAGCTTTGAAATGGCCATGCGTGTTTTGTCTTAAATTTACTTCTATCATTTACTGGGGTTTACAATACATTTTATTTATTATACACATTTTATTTTTATAGACGATTCATCATGTAAACAAATTATATATGTCTTCACACTATAATGGAATAAACTCTCATTTAAGATAAAATTAGACTATACAAAAAGAAAAAACTCTTATTCATTTAATTCCGGAAGCTACCACTTTTAGTAATAGCAGCTTTCTAATGTTTGATAAACATATTCGTTATAATAGCAAATTATTCACTTTTGATAGCATCCATGCAGCATTCATTTAATGCTTTCTATCAATAATAATGCTATCTCCAAGTCGCCACAAAGCAAGCTGATGCTGTTTCATAGATATCCAAATGCAGTTTATGAACATGGCAACATACCATATCAATCAATAAAATGATTTTCAGTTTGTCTTATTTATTTCCATGTAAAGTTTTATATTTTTAGAGTTGAACTTTCAACAAACATCAGTGAGAGTAAGATCTAAACCGTGTTTAATTTACAAATAATTGATACATTTTCTTTTATCAGTAAAGATGTTTGTTTCGTTCAGGATTTAAAACAACTTTAAATTACTGACGGTAATATCGAATTTAATAAAAGGATATTGCTTTTGGACATCGTGAATTAGGACAATCTCATTAAAAACTTTTAAAACAATCTTTATTTTTCATACCAAATGAAATTCTCAGTCCTCCCATCCCAATTTTGTTCTTTTGCACTAGAAAATGATCCATATTTCTATTCTTTGCTTGTATGCTAATTTTAAAAATGGCTATATTTTTATCTTGAACAATGGTGATTATTAAAGCAAATCTACCTTTTTTCTTTCTTATTTTATCAAAAAAAATAGTAATCAGATGACGTTTATACCATTTTAAATAGTATAGAAAAAGACATTACTGAAACAGGAATATCTGAACTTTACAGAATAATGCTCAAAAAAAGTTTTAGCTTTATAAGATGCTATTTCGATGAAAAGGGGAAAATGGTAAAATGATAAAATCGCATTAGCGTTAGCATTTATAAAGCAAATTGTATCAATAATCCAATATTGATTTCCGCATGTTCTTATGAACAAAACCAGGGATAAAACAAGATCTTTTACTTTGAGAATTGTTGACACTTCTAAAAATAGATATTTGGAAAAAGTTTATTTTTTTTATTATGCGTCATGGTTTATTCTTCATGGAAATGCTTATTTTTCTTCTGTGACTTTCCCTCTTTCCACATTTTTTATCAACATATCGTGATAAAAAGTATATATGATGACACACTGAAGTAAAATAAGAACTGTAATTGAGAGATCGATCTGAGAGCAAAAAAACCCCTTTTCTTTTAAGATTTTATAATTCCGATTGATTTATTTATTTATTGCGTGAAAACGCGTCCAATCTGAGTCTGTAAATAAGCCACGTCTGTTTAGTGCGGGGCAAAAAAAAAAGAGAGTCTAGAGTGAAATGGTAATTATCAAAAAAAAATTTTTTTTTTTTGATAATTAATAAAGAAGGTACAAACCACCCCTGTTTTCTTTTTTCTTTTCTTTTTTACTTTTTTTAACACAAAAAAACCAAAATATCAAAAATGGAGCGTACTTACATCATGGTCAAGCCCGATGGTAAGAAAGGAGAGAGATATCTGTATCATATATATTAACTCTATTGCTTTTAGCCGTCGAGAGAGGTCTCGTTGGTGAAATCATCAAGCGTTTCGAAAACCGTGGTTACCAACTCACTGCTCTTGAGTTGCTCCACCCTACCAAGGAACACCTTGAAGAACATGTAAGTACATAATAATGATGTGTGAGAGTGTGTATACCAACCCTATATTGCAAAATATAGTACCAAGATTTGAAGGGTAAGGGTTTCTTCCCCTCTTTGATCGAATACATGTCCTCCGGACCTGTTGTTGCTATGGTTTGGACTGGTAAGGATGCCGTCAAGACCGGTCGCAAGATGTTGGGTGAGACCAACCCCTTGGCCAGTGCTCCCGGTACCATCCGTGGTGACTATGCTCTTGATGTTGGAAGAAACTGCTGTCACGGTTCTGACTCTGTTGAGTCTGCTGAACGTGAAATCGCTTTGTGGTTCCCCCGTGGTGTCAAGGTTTTCGAACGCAAGCACACCACTCAATCCTTGATCTACGAAAACTAAATGGATACCCTGGTAGACCATAAAACTTTTTTAGTATCAAATAAAATATGCCACACTATGTTTGTGTAAATAAATTCAATCCATGTGTTTTTCAAATAATTTGTAAACGCCTTCAAGTAACCGAGAAAACTTAGAATAATTGGGAAAAAAATTTTAAAGTGATTCATAAATATATATATATATTTAAAAAAAAAAGAAATGTATCTAGGTTGAAATAACACCAAGAGAAGAATCACCAAAGAGAGCTTTTTGCTTTTTGTAATGGTTTCTGTGTAGATGGCATAAAAAATGAAGCTTGATCTGAGCAACCATAAGGCTAAAACTGAAAATTAAACGTTGAGCCTGGCTTTCTCAACCTTAGTCTCTCGATCATTTTCATTACCAAAATCATATAAGCTTATGGGATATCACTGAAAGTATTTTTTATAGGGATTAAGTTAGAGACGTGGAAAGCCAAGCACCCGATGATTGAGTGTCTTTCACGACAATACCTTGTCTTTAATAAATGAAATGACCCCACTAATCGTATGATCTCAAATACTTATCGAATAGTAAACTGATACTCATTCGCCGCTTTTCTTTGATAGCGGGTTCTTCAAGATTGCCTCTGCTTCTTTGCGCATTATAGCCATAACCTAAGCTTTAGTTTTAGATATAATTATTATGCCAAAAAAGAAGAAATAATTAAAAAGTGTTGGGGCTTTGGCTCTGTGACAGGAGAAATAACAAGTTATCCATTTGTTTTTTATTTTCCCTCGAAAAAATATAGAAAATAAGTCAAGCTAGTAATATTAACCTTTATTTGGATATTTGAAAATACATGTCTTTAATGCAAAAATGAAATGCGTGCGATACCATATAAAATATACACATACAAAAAGATGTGACTATGATCAATGATTGTCACACTGAGTACGAAAAAAAAAAAAAATAAAAATAAAAATGCACTAACAAGGTATCATATCTTTTTTCCTCTTCTTCTTTCTATTATTCTACATATACATATACTATTTAAACAAAAATGAAGGCCTATCAACGTGAATTTATCGAATTTGCTTTGGATAACCAAGTCCTCAAGTTTGGTTCATTTGTCTTGAAGAGTGGCCGTACATCACCCTATTTCTTCAACGCTGGTCTCTTCAACAGCGGTAAGTCACTCAACGCCATTGGTCGTTTCTATGCCGCCGCCTTGGAAGACTGCGGTTTCGAGTATGATGTCTTGTTTGGCCCTGCCTATAAGGGTATCCCCTTGGTCTGTGCCACCGCCATTTCTCTCCAGACCGAATACCAGAAGGAAGCTCCCTTTAGTTTTAACCGCAAGGAAAAGAAGGATCACGGTGAAGGAGGCAACATTGTCGGTACCGCCTTGAAGGGCAACATTGTAGTTGTTGATGATGTAATTACTGCTGGTACTGCCATCAATGAATCCATCGAGATTATCAGAAATAATAATGCTAGCTTGAGCGGTGTCCTTGTTGCTGTTGATCGTGCCGAGATCGCACCTGACGGCAGTGGTAAGAGCGCTATCCAAGCTGTTGAGGAAAAGAATGATGTCAAGGTACGCGCCATCATCTCTATGGATCACATCATGGAATATATGGGAGAGAAGGGTACTTTTGAAAATGAGCTCAAGATGATGAAGGAGTACAAGGCTCAATATGGCATCAAGAACTAAATATTTGTTAATAATATGTTATATTATATGAATAAAAAGAAAGAAGAACGACTTAAAAGAGACATAAAAGAAGAGCCCAGCTTTTTATGATTGTTTGTTTCTTTTTCTTTTGTGGGTGTGTAAAAACGGATATGGGATCAAAATGACCATGATGAATACTAGTTTTCTATATTAAGGATCTCTATTAGTGTTGCCAGTGATTTTACCAATCCTTCAAAATGGGGAAATAACAATGGATGTTGAATGTTAAAAGAGCAAAAGGTAGTAGTGTATTTGCGATCATTAGAACTACACTGTCTCCAGATAAGTTATCCGTAAACAAGCTCAAGATGTTTACTTTCAAGTTGGGTCTTGCTTCATGTTTTCTTTAATAATGAAAGTAATATTTGTTTTCAATTCTTGAATATGGCTTGATAATAAATAAGCAATTGTATTTTTTCCCCAATGGTTATATATCCCTTTGATCAGTACAATTGATTGCAATTCATTAAGAAATATACAGAGAGGGAATTTTGTAGTCACGCAAATACACACACAAAAATACCCAGACTTTTCATATATTTTTAACGCTTTAATACAATTTTGTATTAATTATTTTGGTGAATATGGAAGAAGAGAGCAAAGAATACAAGTTCAAAATAAACGATAGAGTTTTATGTTATCACGGTCCTTTAATATATGAAGCAAAGGTAGATACTTTTAAAATATTTGCTTATTATTCTCATTGTGTTGAAAGCAATGAACTTTGTAGATTCTTCAAACCAAATTGGAAGAGAATGAGCCTTATTATTATGTACATTATAAAGGTTGGACCAAAAAGTAAGTGAATAAAGAATAGTGTCATACACATTACTTATACCTATTTTATTAGCTGGGACGAATGGGTAGAGCAAACGCGAGTGCTTCCTTGGTCTGACGAGAATGTCAAGATGCAGCTACGATTAAAAGAGTTTTACATGATAAAACAGAATGCGACACAGCACGGTGAAGATAGCTCCTTAGGCAAACGAAGAAGAGAAACCAAGAACAGTTCCTCTTCTACCGATAAAGTAAAGCAAATATACATTATTTGTACTACTTTTTTCTTATTTTATGTGTACATAGAACCATGCATCCATTAAACTAGATATACCCGAAATTTTGAAAGTACAATTGGTAGATGACTGGGAAAACGTGACAAAAAACCAACAGTTGGTATCATTGCCAAGAGAAACAAGTATTAATCAGATATTCACCTTGTATAAGAAGTTTAAAAAGGAAAAAGAAGGAAACAAAGAGCTGTAAGTTCTCATTTTTAGTGCATGCGTGCGTGCGTGCGTGCGTGCGTGTGTGTACAAATACTGACTGTTTATATATATTGGTAGAAACCAGGACTTGTTAGAGGAAGTTGTACATGGTTTACGCATTTACTTCAACAAGGCACTAGGAACCATGTTATTGTATAGATTCGAACGACTGCAATATGCTGATATCATGCGTCAGTATCCGAATAAGGAACTCGTTGATCTTTATGGTGCTGAGCATTTGCTGAGATTGTTTGGTAAAGTGAATTAATATATATTTTTGGAGGGGTTTAAGCTGATATATAAAAATGTCTAGTACAAATGCCAAGTTTAATAGCACAAACAAACATGGACCCAGAAGCAATTCATGTCTTGATAGATTACCTAACAGACATTTTATAGTAAGTCAGCAGTGCATTTGAAAAAGGTAGATTGATCACTTAATAAAAAAATGACGACCTAGTTTTATGCAAAAGGAAAGAAAGAACATCTTTCAGCAAGAATATGATAATGCAACACCCAGTTACGTATCATTAGCACAGAACAGTTAAATTATTGTTGAATATTATTTTTGTGGCATTTTTTTATTAAGAATAAACGATATATATCAAAAGAGTAAAAAAGAAAATAAGTGGAGGTTTTATAAACGGAAAATATAGATGGATTAATTTACATTATAAATAAAAAGGTGATTAAAGGCGTTTCCTTTTAAAAACGCTTTATGGATGAAAAAGGGTTAAGATCATTAAAGAAATCAATCACAGGTGGCTTCTCCCCTTGTTCATCTTGCTTTTTCAATGTAGATTCAACAACTGCATCCAGAGAAATCTCATTCTCATCTAATGAATTATCATCCACGGATGAAGAAGAGCAAAATTCTATATATGAGTGAGTATTATTTTATCTTAGGTATTTATAAATGTAGTCTTCATACCTTGCCATTCATCTTCATCATCATCATCTTGTGGGAATTCTAAAGGTTTTGATTCTTTCAATTCTGCTTGTTCTTCTTGTTCTACTTGTTGAACTGATGGTGGTACAACCGGTGCCTCATACACAATGCCTCTTAAAGCTTGGTAAGGATCATATTCATCTTGCTTCTTCTCTTTAGTTTCTGCGTTCTTTTTACTTTCTTTGGTTTTCTGGAATTGAGGGAATACAGATGGATCAATCAAGCTATTTGTTTTTTCTATTTTATTTTTATTTTATTAGCTGTTTTGTTAATTCTACTGTTTTTTAACTTTGTCAATTTATTTACCTTTTCTCTCAGTTGATTGTGTAGGTGTAAGAGGTGACAAAATACCACCAGTATAAGTCGCTCTTTTTATAGTAGGCTCCATCTTTAATCCTGAAAGATCAGATAGAATGTCACTAAAGGCATTTGATGACTGCTGTTGCTTTTGAATGTTTTGGGAGAGATTTGGTGTGACAGGTTGAGAGAGTGTTACTGGAGAATGTGCTACAAGAGAATTATTTTTAGAAAAACTCTATTTTAAGACTGTGCAAAAATAATAAATTACCTTGTTGAGCAGGCACAGAAGAAGGTGGTGCTGACTAGAAAAAAAAAGACGCACAAATGAGCTTAGCAAAAAGGGATATGTTTATTACTATCATTCTTATATTTACTAAGCGTTTATTCCATTGGTTTGCTTTCTCAACACTAATGCTTAAAACAGGAGGCAGTGGTTTCGTCATATGACTACTAGAACTGTCATTAGGATGGCCTGACGACGCAGACGCGTTACTATTGTTAGAATAGACTGAATACCGTGCACTTTCTTGGCTTGTTCTCGTGATAGTGTCGGAGAAGCTTCCAATCGAGTGGCGGGAATCGGATCGAATGCTTTCTGACGAACTACGGTATCCTCCCATCGTCACTGACTCTTCTGTTGCATTCATAGGAAATGAAGGGGATGTGGGTGTAGGTGCCATCTTTACAAGGGATTTTTGAGCATTCGCAATGGGGAATCCATCCTTTGTATATGTAGAAAATAAGTAAAGCAAAAAAAACAGTCGCTTTATATATCAACTTACATCTGTAAAAGAGCTTTTAATCATTTCCTTTACCATTTTCTCATGAACATAAAGGGCTTCACGATCTAGCCATTTATATTCAAAGTACTTTTGTCTCATAAATGATCTAACGTCAGCATCATTTTCAGGTTCAGGACCATTATGTGTGCTAAAGTTACTCAACCAAATGCGACGAGCATTAGCATTACCACCTTGTTCAAGTGCCATCAATTCAGGACCGGTGAATTTACTGGCAGAAATAGACTTGACTCGATGACCTACTTCTCGGCTGTATTATATAGATTGATGTACATATATGAGTAAGGAGGGGATATTAACTATGATTATTATAACAAAAAAGGCTTACACTAAACCAGAACATCTTGAACAGATCACTGTTTGTAAAGTGGTGTTTACAAAAAAGGGACTCTATTTTTATGTTATTATTAATTATTAATACTGTTATTTGTTTGTTATTGCCATAATACAATGAATAACAACTTACTTTAGTTGGACAATCAAAGCACTTTTTATTGTCTTCCAGGAATAACAAGTCTCTAACTTTTCTATTTATATATAACATTTATAAATGAGCAACAGAAAATAATAAACAATAAGATTTGTTTATATTTACTTTTGAACAAGTGCCTCTTGTTTCTTGGCCAAATAATTCGACATGCTTTTTTTTTTTTTTAAAAAAAGGAGATAATAAAAAGAAGTATATAAAGTAAATAAAGAGAAAGAGAAAAGGAGAAAATGAAAAGAAAGATAGTTTATACGATTTAAGGTTACTCGATGGGGCTCATAAATACGGTTTCAAAACGTGGCTTATAGGAATGCCTTTTTTAGATCTTTTTGCCCTTCATTTTTCCCCCCCTTAATAATTAGACTTTGCTTTTTTTTTGCTCTCTTTTTATACACAGCAGAAAAAATCATGTTGCGCACACCACTTCGGGCAGTTTGGGACATTGTCGGCTATCCTACAGAAACTATTTTTTGGCCTGCGCAGAAACAAAATGTGAAAAAGACGGTGCTCTTCTTCATTCCAGGCAATCCTGGTCTTGTTGAATATTACACTCCATTTTTGGAATCCATTTATAAAAACACCTCATCTCTGGAAATCGTTGGAGGTAAAGAAAAGAATAAAAAAGTCTTGTCGCGTATTAAAAAACAATTTCTAGTTTCGCATAAGGGCCATTCGGTTGGCTATCATGAAGATATAAAGCAAAACACTATTTATTCTTTAAAGGACCAAATACAGCATAAAATCGATTGCTTTGATAAACTCGTTAATGATAACGAAAAAGACACCGAGTTTATCATCATCTCTCATTCCATTGGTTCGTACATCTCGATGGAGCTACTACGTCAAAGACCAAACCATGGTATTAAGCGTGTCATTGCTCTTTTTCCTACCCTGAGAGACATTGCTCAAACACCAAACGGAATTCAAATATCTGTAAGCAATAAAGATAGTATAATATATAGATGGAAAAGAAACTTAAGTCGCCTCTCTCTCTCTCTATATATATATATGTATATATATAGCGCTTAGTTAAATATGTTCCTGCTGGTGCTTTTGGCATGGCAGGTAACCTGATATCCTACATGGCACCTCCATTCCGTCAGGCACTTGTTGGTCTCATCACGGGCCAATCAGGGCAAGGCCTTCAAGTCACCGCACATCAATTACTCCATGGATATGTGTTGAAAAATGTCATCACCATGGCACATCAAGAGATGGAGACGGTGAAGGCATTGGATCATGACTTTTATAAGAAGCATCTCGAAAAGTTGATCATCTATTATTCTTCCAATGATAAATGGGCACCCAAGGAGCATCATGATTATATGAAGAAGCATTTCCCGGAACTTGGTAATTCATAATATGTCATTATAAAATGGTTTATATATAACTCTTTTAAATAGTTGATCTTCACCTTTGTACAAAGGATATCCCACATGCATTTTGTTTAGGTAAAGTTTTTTTTTCCAGATGGGTGATTTGAGTTTTTACTAAAAAAGGAAAGAGTAGAATCGGAGCATGTTGACTACATGGCCAATAAGGTGAAATCATGGATTGATTCAGCCACAGCCTAATCCATTTTTAGAAAATATAATAATGTTTGCAATAAAAACATATTTACATTTCTGTATTTGCAATAATAAAGAAGAAGGAAAGATGAATTATAATTCAATTCATTCATTCATGAAAAAACAAAGCTGCTTTATATGTTTATTTGCTTATCAAGAAAAAAATCCCACTTTTTTTTTGTTTTTAATTTAAAAGATAGTTTTTTAAAAATGGTTTTATTGTTTTAATGTGTTACGCGAAGTTTCTTGCTTTGTGATACCATTGGCAAAGAGAGAGATTTATCAGCAGAATCAACAGATCAAATATTATATCAAGTAACGCATCTCACAAGAACATAGCTTTTCACTTTACTGATCAGCCATGTTTTGTTACAAGGCGATGCTTTATACCAATATTGAGCAATGTTGATAAAAAGAGTATGCAAATCCCACGTGATGAAATTAGATTACTCGACTAGGTTGATAACATAAGCTGATTTCATGAATCATTCTCATCAGGGAAAAATGGTAGCTGTAATCTACATGATTCATTTTTTCCACACTTGCGCTAGTCTTTTATCTTTAGTAAGGAGGCCAATTCAATAATTGTACATCATAATACAAGTCATTCTTTTATGCAAAGTTTATGGTACCTGAATGAAATGAGTGACCAATGAAAACGCGTTTTTTATAGACAACTTTTTTTCCTATTTTGCCTTTTGGCTGGTTTGCTTTTCTTTCCCCCAAAATGAATGCCCTTTCAGCTGAAGTTCTTATCAATATATTTGCACACCTTCATTTCGTTCAAAAGCTGGAATGTCTGCTTGTTTGTCGAAAATGGGCGCAGATTCCTCGTGATGGTTACATATTTGAAACGATTCATGTTGCGTCGAACTCAGGGCCGTCCCTTTCTAATGAGCTTCGAACAATAACACTAAGAAAATCAAAATGTAGCAATCATCCCGGAAAGAAATGCAAGCGTTTCTTGTCTCATCCATCGTGGCTGGAAGGCAAACTCGACATTGTGACACTGGCAACAACCTACCCAAACCGCCAAAAGTGGATCAGTTTGTAGGTTAGAAAAGGAGCTTGCAAATCTTGGAATGTAAAGGGGCCAATATATATGCTTGTATTCTAGAGCAAGGTGTTTTCAATCGTCTATCAACGCTAATCCCCATCCCAAGTGCTCTGAGTTCAAAGGATGACTGTTATGATGAATTGTTTTCATACTTTAGCAACTTGCCCGCTCTAACCCATCTTACCATCTACGAGTATACACCTCATATTTCGCATTTGGAAATAATACATAGCAATGCACCGGGGCTCACGCCATTCACTCTAAAACGAGCACCCGCTGCTAAATATGTGAATTTACAGTCGCTCAATGTTAAACCTGCAGAAAAACTGACTCGTTTGTGCCTGGATGGCATCCATAAAGATCTTGAACGATGTGACACACTTTTGGAATACATCAAATTGAAATACACCCATTTGGATGAATTTGTGTATAGTCAGTTCTATAACGGATCTCCCGACTGGCAAAGAAACGAACGAGTTGAAACAGAATGTACTGAGCTGATATCTATCATTGGCCCTGGATTGAACACATATGCAATAACTGGGGCGCAGCATACATCCGCCATCCCCAATCTACTTGCAAAGTATATCACACAGTTAGAGAATCTGTCTGTTGACGTTTACCAATACGATCAAATATTGAATGCAATAGTACCAAACAATACATTTTGTAATTTGAATTCACTTTCGTTAAAATTGTTACCAAAGAACCTTAAGCTATCATGTTTGATAATGATGGTACAATTAAAGACATTATCACTGGATCTGCAGATAAAAGGACGTGAAGGGATTACCATTAGTCTGAATGGCATTGCGAGCAAAGTACCAAAGAGCACCAAGTCACTTACATTGCCATAAGCAAACATCATTGTAGATGATCAAGAATGGAATCAATAAGACCCAAATATCACTCATCTAAGACTATCACTTTCAAGGATGAATGATATCAACACTTGATCACTTTTTAACAATGCATTTCAAAAAACTGTATTCGCTGGTGCTAAATAACTGTTCTATAGCATACCCAATGTATTTAACTAACCACCACCTTGGTTATGCTGAGTTGAAACCAGTCGATCCCATTAGCCACTGTATGTCCCGCATACTACGTCTTGAACTCACTGTAGCAGGTAAAACCCAATATTTTAATTCTCCTCTTCACAATTTGCGACTCCGGCAGATGGAAAAGATAGGTCACAAAGGTCATCGCCTACTACCAGAGGCATTGAAGGGCTCAGCAAAGGATGGCACTGTAGAGTATTTCCATTTTACTTGTGCAAGTCTGGAAACTGCTTATTTTCGGTTTTTTTTTACTTGTAAATTTAAATAAAGTATTGCCATCTGTAAATATGGCACTTTATTTATTTTGGTAGGATAAGTTTGCTAATTTGGGACATATTGGAAAGGTAAATACCGTTTTGTAGATGGAAGTGAAGATAGTTAAGCCAATTTCAATATATCAATTAAATAATAATAACGATGATTGTATATTTATCACTTGGCTACTACTCATTAAAAAATAAAAAATAAAAAATAAAGAGGATGGGATCCTTTATTAATAAAGAAATGGGAGGTTCATCTTCGTTCCAGTCACAAAGACCAATCAAAAACCAAAGC
>VCJJ01000792.1:48994-60636 GCA_024139415.1 Backusella tarrabulga | reverse complement strand
TGTGTTTTTGTGTTCCAAAAAAAAAAAAGCAAAAGAATTCCTTTTTTTATTGTTTTGTATATATCTTGCAACTTTATATATAACATATTACAATAAAAAGCATGACTGAAAACGCACCAGAACAGGAACAGCAAAACCCACCACAAGCCAGCAAACCACCAGGACCACCAGGCAATAAAGGAGACAAGGACAAGAAAAAGGCACAACACAGTGAAGAAGTTCGTAGAGAACTTGAAGATGCTCACGACATTAGTGGTTATCAAAAGCTCAGCAAAATAGGAGAGGGCACCTACGGCATTGTGTTCAAGGCAAGGCAAAAGATAACAAACAAAATGGTTGCCTTGAAGAAGATCAGATTGGACATGTCTGAGGGTGTGCCAACAACGGCTATAAGAGAGGTCGCTATATTAAAGGAGACAAATCATGATAATATCATCAAGTAAAGTGGGCCCTACTATGTTCTTTTGATGATAGTATTAACTTTTGTTTGAATTAGGTTAATTGATATGATACAAAGGGATACAACAATCTATTTAGTTTTCGAATTTTTGGATGTTGTAAGAATTTGGCTATTAAAAAGAGCCTGGATCAACTTGTAATATTGACTATTATCATTATGTAGGACTTACGGCGTTACATGGACAAATCAAAGAGACCGGGTCTTACCATACCTCACATCAAGGTAAAAAGCGTTGTTTTGTATGTGTTTTTCATTACAACTTAAAATTGTTGTCACCATTATAGAGCTTTATGCATCAACTACTAAGAGGCTTACATTATTGCCACTCTCATCGTATTCTTCACCGAGATTTAAAACCTCAAAATTTATTGATTGATAGAAGTGGTAAATTAACAATTGCTGATCTTGGTTTATCTCGAGCATTCAGTGTACCCATGAGAACATATACACATCAGGTAAGTGTGTTTTACAATAACAAAGTGCACCTTATATTCATCTATTATCAATAAAAAGGTCATCACTCTTTGGTATCGTGCCCCTGAAATATTACTGGGAAGCCACCATTATTCAACAGCGGTAGATATGTGGAGTGTGGGCTGTGTATTCGCAGAAATGATTACCCTAAGACCCCTTTTTCCAGGCGATTCACAGATTGATGAACTCTTTCGTATATTCAGAATGCTCGGTACGCCAAGTGAAGACACATGGCCGGGGCTATCAATACTTCCTGATTTTAACGTAAAATTTCCTCGTAAGTTGCGATTATTCTTGATCTTCGTTTTGCTTTTTATCACTCATGTAATATACAAAAGCATGGAAAGGCGTCAATTTAAAACAGGCATTGATGCAGATCGGAGAACCACTTGAAATGAGCGATATGGCGTATGATCTATTAAAAGTAAGTACCCTTTATCTTTCATGATGGAAAAAAAAAGAAACAGTTAATCAACGGTATTTTATACTAGTCTTTACTTAGTTATAATCCTGCGGATCGTCTATCCGCAATGAAGGTAGGGTTTACTATTGATAAAAGGAGAGAGAGAGAGAGAGTAATATATAAATACGTGTTTTTGCATTGTTTTAGGCTGAAGAACATCCCTTCTTTTTTGATGATACATCTATCCTTAAATATTAGCACTGTATATTTATATCTAATCTCTACAAATATACATATTTATATAAAAAAAACAAAAAAAAACTCTCCCTTTCTTGGAACAATTATTATATTTATACAATTGGATTTTTTTTTTTGCTATTGCTGCTAATATATACTCATGTCACAATAATAGAATGCTGCGTAATAAACTAGAGATCGCTTGTATACCTGTCTTTGAACACTCCATCTGTGTATATATCTTTTAAGCATTTAGATATCAATATATAAATGTATTTAGGTTTACAATGTCTTTATATTCAGGGCAAATTGATAGTTTAGGTTTCAAGCCTATACTTGCTCTATATTGAACAAACACACTCAAAAGCCACGTACCATCTGTTTTACATCGTCCAGGAACTCATAAAGTCCCTTGGGTGAGCAAAAATGCACTCTTAGCATTTATTAAAGATATGATTGAGAGATGCTGCTAATTTATCCTTCTAGCAAATATTCTAATTATAGGTAATATATGTTATTGTTAATAATGCAATGGAATAAGGTATAGATAATTAAAAAATAGCGGATCTTATGTTTTATTTGTTTTTGCACGGACCATTGGTTTATTGTCATTTTCATCATTGTGGTAGATCATTACTCTATAAACGATCCTATTGTATGTCGAGCCTTCCATCCATGATTATCTTTTGATAGTAGATGAAAATAATATTATTTTTTTCAATTTTATATCATTTAGCCTCTGTAGTAATAGACTGTGTTGAAAAAGAGGGAGGGGATAGTAATTGCATCTGCTCTGTCATTGATTTATTAAAAAAAGGAAAACTGGGTTGAATAAAATAGTATACGGAAGCTTCTACATATTATACCAGTTGATCTGGTAGGTGAAATTAAAGCCACGTATTGAATGTCTTGATACTTGGATGATAATACTTGGCGATAAGACATTGTTTCTGAATGGTAATTGAAGAACTGAGTTCCTAGTTCCCCGCATTCAGAATACTTTATTTTGACTACAACTTTATATTCTAATGTAACTTTAGCAATTAACTAATTAAAGAAGAATTATAGAATGTGTATTTCATTACACTGGTACCGTAAGCACTGTAAGTAAAACCACCTTTTTCTTTAAAAGAAATGAATTCTTTGGTCGAAAAAAAGGGGAGCGGCTTTTCAATTCAAATATCAATAGAATGTTACACCAATGACGAGAACTATGACACTGAATTTCCTTTTTCTGCCATCTCTCGGCTGGTAAAACAGCACTAATCGAGAGCGTGTTATAAAGAAACAAATTTATAGCTCTAGAAAAGCAAGTGAATACATCAAGGATATGAAACATAAACCCTTTTCTTTTAATTATATGATGATTACTTTACTTCTTGATTTCAATAAAAGGCAATTATTAATAATACTATTTTTTGACAATAAAAAAAATAAATTGGGCATTTCATAATCCGATTGGTCGAAAGTGGCTTGTTTATATATTTAAACTGCCGTTTTTAGACAAACTCCCTTTTTCTCTCTCCTTGTTGTTGTTGTTAATAAATAAAGCTATTCTCATCATCACCATCACCATCAGCATAGAACAACATTGTCACTTAAAAAGCAATGCAAGACAACAACTCATCTAACACAACAACACCAACGAAAAGAAAAACAGGGGCAGCAAATGGTCAGTACGAGAACCCTTGGGTTCAGCCTGCTGTTAACAAAGTTGACTCTTGGTTCGACAGCGTGTTGGGCGCAAAAGCAGGCTCAGTTTTACCGCAAAACACAAGACAGGCATTACAGCAAAATAGTGGCCTATTTGGCTCACGCTTACTGCGTTGGTGTCTTGCTCTTTATATTGGATTTTCATTGTTGCTTACATCTTTTCATGTTACTTCATGGATATTCAAGTCCGAAAATAGTTGGAAATACGAACGTACTTATGATGCAGGTAACGTAATGATAAAGAAATGAGTTTTAAAAGAGAAGCTTCCAAGTTTTTTTTTTAGTAACCTTTGTATTCATCCGTTAGATAAGAGCTATTCTGCCTTGGATAGTATGACGCACGGTTTAAGGATGTCAAAAATGTTATCAAAGGCAGACTACAAAACTGTAGATAAGGTGGTACCTTTCTGGCAAAAGAGCTCTTTGATCCCAGATGAATTAGACGTTACACTCATCACCACTGTTTCACCCGAAACGTGGAATGAATTTATTACTATGGTAGAAAGCTGGAAAGGTAAATAGGAATAAATAAAAAAGAATAGGGATAGCAACAGTAGGTTTGTTTATTTATATAAAATAAATAAAAATAGGTCCTGTATCTGCTATTTTGAACATACCCAAACAATCTCACAAGTCCGTATACACCCAGATTGAAACCGATTACACCAACAACCCTGCACTTTACGAAAACGTCGATCTCCATCTTGCCGAATTACCAAAGAGCATCTCCTCTGTCTTACTTCCCGGAAATGCCGAACGCAACTTGGCACGCATCTATGCTCAAACAAAGCATGTGCTCGACAGTCTCACAAACATTGAATTCACCACAGATCTTCGAAGCACTTTGATCAAGAATAGAGTTAAATATGCAGACATCTTGGAACAAGGTGATATGCTGGTGATCCCCACTTTCCAACCTACCGTCACTATCGATGCTGCTTCTTATCCAAAGACCAAAAAGGATGTCTTGAATATGGTCAAGAACAATCAAATTGGTTTATATGATACTTATTTTGATTTGAATCAGGGACCCACTGATCTCGAAGCTTGGGAAAAGGCAAGCGCCCCTTATGTTGTCAAGAACTATGTCATGCAGTATGAACCCATCGTCATTCAGAGCAAGACTGTGCAGCCTTGGTGCTCTGAGCGATTCGTTGATAGACGTTCTGCTTGTCTTTTGGAGAGTTATTTTAGCGGAAACGACTTTGTTGTCCTTGATCGTGATTTTGCTATTCATAAAGAATCTAATGCTAAACAGAGAGTATCTGACTTGGATGTAAGTTTTTATGCTTTACGCTTATATATGAGTTTGATAAACTGACTTTTTTTTTGTTCTTGGCAGAGTGTCATTGAAAAGAGATTGTATGCAAAGTTTTATTGGGAGCAATGTGTTTACCAGGGAAGACAGTTGGATGCATTGGATTTATGGAACTCTAAAAAGTCGGAGCATATCAGAGAGCAGTGTTCGAGAGTTATTCAAAACTGGGGTAGAGGTCTTATTGGAAAGCCCGAATAATTATTTATATATTTTGAATTTGTGTATGTTTATTTATTATATAAACATTTATATATATTCTTTCTTAGAAGAAAAAAAAAACCTGCTTTGTTGTATATTTATTTAGAGCCAACAAGTCCCCTTACTATTTTGGATTCAATAAATAGTAACATATTGATAATAAATATTATTATTATTACTAGTATCAGAGAATATAGCCTAAAGATACAGTAATCATTAGCAAACAAGAATCATGACAGAAAGAGAGAAAGTAGATGAGATATGAGTACTCAACTATCAACATGAACTTATCTCGTTGATTTTTCTCCTCTAAATAATACTGCATGAATCGTGATCATCAACTCGGAGAGCATCTTGTTAGAAATTAGTCTTTATTTCAGCCAATAATCAATACACAGATGCTTGTTTTGTTTATCATTTAATGAAACACATATATCACATGGATACTCGCAGAAAATTCTTTTCTCTCCCTTTTTTCTTTTTTAAAATGAAATTGAAAAACAGGGAGACTTTTCATTTCTAATTATGGATTGTCTTACACACACAAGGTTGGTTATCAAGTACCTTTAATATCCCTCCACACTCCTTTGTCTTTTATGTTACTAGATTAAAGAAAATCCCAAAAACCAAGGTTTAAACAGCTTGAAGATCATAATGTTTAATACGTAAAGAAGTACAAAGATGGTAGCATTATCTGTTTATGTGAAGTTAGGAATACGCAAAATACCCACCTCCCCTTTTTAAGCAATTCTTATTTCCTGCTCACGTGGAATGAAGAGAGAAAAAAACATTTAAAATACAAATAAAAGCCATGTTTTCGTTTCTTTCTTTCTGTTATTAATTCATTATTATGTCTAATGGAACCGAACACACTGAAGCTACAAAAAAAGCTTTGAATTTACTCAAGGACTTGACAGCAAGTTTGGATGGTTGGAAATTCGATTCAGAAACTGATAATGTCAAATTGTATAATAAGGACGTTGAAGGCGCAAGCCTCCCAATAATGCGAGGCGATACAATACTTGCTGGTCATACATATTCCCCTCAGGAGTTATCGACAGTCGCTACCTTACCAGGTTGTAGACAAATATGTAGGTTTTATATTATTTGATTTTATGAAAGCTTCCTACGGTAATAACCATGGTTTTGTTTTTCTGCTTCTAAAACTCCACAGGGGATCAACGCTTTGGTGAGAGTCAAATTATTTCTCGCTATTCCCAATATTATGCACTCTTTTGGGCTTCAATGAAAGCACCCTGGCCTGTATAGTAAGTTGTATACGTAATTGACATGAAAAGCATTTTCTTAACGAAAAAAAAAATAATCGTTATTTATCAAGCTGGCGTGATCTTTGTGCTACATCGTTAAGGGAAATTTCAGATAATATTTGTTATGTTGTGATGACATCTGTAGTAGACGAAAAGATTCCTGAAAAAAGCGGTTATGTGAGAGCCAACCTGGCTGTATCGGGCTGGAAATTTGAAAAGGTCGAAGAAGGTGTGGCCATCACCTATGTCAACCAAATTGATCTCGCGGGCTATATCCCTCCTGCTTTTCTTAGAGGTCTGCAGCAGCAAATTCCATTGTGTGCGGGAAAGGTAGTTGACTATATACATGATTATGGGTATCCACCTACTGCACATCAGTGCGACATTGAATTTAAAGATGAGGAATTTGATCACGGTAAAAGAGTCTATACCGCAAAGGTGGATGGCGCTGGACAGTGTAGCTGGTATGTCTCAAAGAAAATGTATCCCAACGGATTTGATGTACAAGTGGAAGGAAATGAAGCATCAGTTGTCAAAACTCCTCTGGAAAATGGAGACACGGATTTGACTGTCAAGGGCATTAATGGTGCTTCCACTATAAAAGTTTTAAAGGCTTAATTTTTATAGTATCATTTTCATTTGTTATCCCTCTTTATGCTTGTTCTAATGGTTCTGTGTATAGTGTCGAATAAATAATTGTTTCAAAAAAAAAGTTGATAGTGGTATTACCAAACTAAAAATATTTATGTGACAGCAAGTGAACATAATATAGAACGATACATATTTCTATGCCTTTACCGCTTTTTTTATACAAAGAAAAATCGTGTTACCATTAACAACAGCATCTATCACTTTCCCTCTATGAAATAACTATGTTTAAAATATATACCATATTATCATAAATTCACTGCTACTGTTCCATGGGAAAGAAGGGCTAGTCAATTGATATATTAAAATAAAAAAAAGGTTTCTTCTTCTTTGAATGAAAGAGGTTAAATATCATATAAGCATTGGTATAAAAATTTTGTCTTCATCCTCACGTAAGACTGAATAAGATGCTCGTGTAATGACTCCAATAACATCACACTACATTCATCATTTTTGGTAGTAGTTGCTACCAGTAAATTAACCATATGTTATCACTTCTCAAGTGACCTGAAAGCAAAACAAAAACAAAAACAGAAATCCCAAAAGTCGGATTTTTAAACAAAGTCAATGCTAAAATTTATGAAATAAGAAAAGCTTGAAACACACATATATACACAGCAACAACAAGATAAAACACAAAGTACTACAAATGCTGAGATTCCCAATGGACCTTAAAACTCCCACATTTAATAGCATTTCACGTGGCAATACAAGTCATATAAATACAAAGTTCGTTGTTTTGTAGAACTTTAAGTTTTTTTTATTTTATTTTATTTTTTATTTAATTAACAATGGCTACTGGAAGTGTTCACGACGATGCTACAAACAAAGCTTTGAACTTACTCAAAGATCTCACCGCCAATTTAGATGGCTGGGAATTTAGTTCAGAGCTTGACAACGTCAAGTTGTATAACAAGCAAGTCGAAAATGAACCATTACCCATCATGCGTGGAGATACATTGCTCCCTGGCCATGAATTCACTCCCCAGCAGGTCGCCTCGGTCGCAACTCTACCAGGCTGTAGAGTCATTTGGGACGACAAGTATGGAATGTCTGAAATCAAAACCATGTATTCTAGATGGTATGCACTCTTTTGGGCTTCTGTCAAGTCCCCTTGGCCGGTCTAGTAAGTTTTATATATGCAATTTATATTAAAAAATAAAGGGAAAAAATGCAAGGGAAAAAAATATGTATTTATGTATATATATCAAGCTGGCGTGATCTTTGTGCCACATCATTGAGAGAAATTTCAGATGACCTCTGCTATATTGTGATGACATCCGTCATAGACGAGAAAGTGCCTGAAAAAAGTGACCATGTACGAGCCAATCTGGTTCTATCAGGATGGAAGTTTGAAAAGGTCGAAGAAGGTGTAAGAGTTACCTATGTCAACCAAATTGACCTTGCTGGATACTTGCCACAATCGTTCCTTACCAACATACAGCAACAGGTCCCTGCCTGTGCAGGTAAGGTTGTTGAATACATCCAGGAATTTGGATTTGCCCCTACTACCGCAGGTTGCACTGCTGAATTCAAGGTGGAAGAATTTGATCATGGAAAGAAGGAGTATACGGCACAGCTGGCTGGAGAGGGTGAATGTAGTTGGCTAGTTTCAAAGAAAATGTATCCCTCATCTTTCGATATAAAAATCATTGGAAGTGGTGGTAATGCACACGTTGAAATGGTTGTTCAAGAGAATGGAAACACCTTGGTTTCTGTTAAAAAAATCAGCGGTCCCACTACTATAAAAATTGTAAAGGCTTAATTTTTTTTTTTTACTATTTGTAATCGTATTATTAATTCCTTACTAATAATAAAAATTTCTACCTTTATTGATGAGTCAAAAAAAAAAGAGTAAATTGATCACATACGGTCATTGTATTCGAAATGATGATTATAAATCAACCCTATTATGAGATGTTAATTAATAAAGTTGTTTACAGCTCATTTTATTCTAAAAAAATCAATGCATTATGTTTAAATTTAAATAATAAAAAATATATATGTACAGACAGGAATATATAGATGGTTTGAGGCTTAATAAGGAAAAAAGAAGAGGGAAAAAGGTGGGGGGATATATGTATATAAAATATCTCATAAAAACAGAAAGGCTAGAAGGAGGGGGTTGGGGGGAAGAAGGAGAGAGGAGAACAAAGAAGACGAGGAAAAAGAAAAAGAGGAAAGACTGGATTAGTAATTGGTATCGCTATCATCTTCATCATTCTGGCTATGAAGAACCCATCCGACCTTCCATGCTTTCCCGCAAGACCAATATTTGGGAGCGCATGCAAAGTTGACAATATCTTCATTAGGATCGAGGACACCATCAGGTCGACTACGTCTCATTTCATTGATTAACTGCATAGCTTTACGCTTTTCTTCCTTACAAAGGACCCATTTACAATGACGGCAAACGCAACCACCACTTTTATTATAACTATTATTGAGAAAAAAAATTATTTGATTTAGTTTCAAACTTGTGCATTTAATTATTAATATATGTAATAAAACTTACCGAAGTCCGCATTTGTTACAGAGATAAACAAATGGCTTTCCCTTGTCGTTATATTGAGAACCAGTAGGGAAAGGCCAATTGAATGCCTTACGCATGCAACCGTCTGATATCTCCTGGCATGCCTGACAAGGTCCCTTGACACGAGAGGGACGTCCCGAGGATGCATGTTTCACTACGAGAGTACCATTTGGTGCAGTTTTAGTGACTACATTATTACTGTTGCTGCTGCGACGACGGTCCGCATTGTTGTTAGTAGATGATTTACGTTGATGCTGAATTGGTTTCTTTATTTCTAAAACTGGTTCTTCTGATACATCATTCAAAATCTTTTTTTGCCAAGATGGGACTGAATGGTTTTTAACAATATGGTGCTGAATCTTTGGTAATTGAATGCGAACAGGTTTTATTGTGTACTGATTATCTCTATTGATTCTATGATATGGGTGATTATCATGATGCTGATTGATAATACGAGATTTGCAGTTGAGATTAGAATTTACATCCAACTGAAAAACAATGCTGTTATCAAAAGGAGTATGATTTTCGATGGAGGGTGATCGATGAGGTGCTGATTTTCTACCGCTATTATGATTATGGCGCATGTGATAAAGTTCGGAGATGTACGAGCTTTTGCTGTGTGATGATGAGCTAATAACAGATTCTTCGTCTTCTTCCGAATCAAGCATCAATTCAGGTGGAGATGGCATAACTGAAGAATCCCGACGAAACTCAACTTTATTATCGTTTAGATGGTAAAATGTAGTGTTGCTATTATTTTTGTTGTTGACTGCTGTATTGTTGTTATGAAATGATGCAAAATCAAATGGTGGAGTATGTGGTGTGCTCAGAGATGAAACGTTCATCATTCTTGTTATTTGTTTTATATAATAAATAAAGATAGAAGCTAAAAATAAAAAGAAAGAGAGAAAAAAGAAGATGAGATCAAATTAATACTTTTTTTCAGCCTGTTTTTTTTAAAAAAAAGGGCTGTATTTATATAGAAGTGTCCGAAATCGGAAAGGGAGGGGGCCGTTCCCGGCGAATGACGAACCGGTCTCATTCACTACGGATAAATAGCTGCGGGGATGATAAAAATATAAAAAAATACGCCCAAATGCAGAAGAGACATTGGCACTGGTGATTTTATCCGTTTTAACTCTTTAGCGTTTGTATTTCATAATGAAATCATCCATCTGCTTTGTTATTATTATCGTTTTGTTTTGATTGATAAGAATATTCTATGTTCCATTTTTCTTTTATCATTTCATCTTTTTTCCCCAATTGTATGTGCAAGGATGAGATCAAGGTTTACTTTTCGTGCTCTTCATACTTGCTCGATTCTCCTTTTTTCTGCAATTGGTGACACTTAGTCAGAAATAATTAATCTTAAACTTTGCTTTTTTATTATTTGTTCTGCGCATTTTTTATGCTTTGCTATTTATTTTTGTAGTATTTTGCGTAGTTAAATCAAAACAATAATATCGCTGATCCCATTGTACAATAAAGTAAGAAATGGACCATTTAACATGTTTATAGTAAATTCATACACCGAATGCTCCCGAGGCTTTATTGATTTCCCTTCCGTAATTGATTAAAAAAAACCTTTTTATCAATGTTATATATAAATGTGTGCGGTTGATGTTCCTTTTTTAGCCCATCCTTGGCAAATATTGTCATCCCCGGAAAAACTGAGAGATAAAATTTAAAGTTTCCACAGATACAAACTTAGTATTTTCCAATTATCATATCGTTTTTAGTTTTTCCTCTTTCCTGTCAGCCTTTTGTCGTTGTTTCGTTGGAAATTGTGATCTGGTTAAACTGAATGACCTCTCCTATTCCTTTTTCCCTTTTTTTAAATTAAAAATACTGATTTATTCTTATCTTTATTTGTATTGTTTATTATAATTTAAATAAGAAGGCTTCATACTTATAATTTATTTATTATATGTAATTTTTGTAATTTATTATAACTTAAGTTTTTTTTTTTTATTATGTGCTTTTCGTTCGGTTTTGTAATATCCGAGAATAAACAAGCAAGAATTATTCTTCCATTTTTATTGACGGGGATTGTAAAAACTGATTAGGTCTGGACACCACACTTTTAACCAAAAAGAAAACCCGAGTCTTGACTTTAATCATTGATCCATTACAACTTGTTTCTTTCTTCTTGCTAAACTTTGTTCCAGAGACTTTTTTCTTTTTTTTAGAGTTCAATTTTCATTATCTCTGTAAATGTAATAATTAGAATAATAATAATGGACAAGTCGATCGATGATAAACCGAAGATACAACAAATAAATGAAATTAAAATAAGATGGAGGATTGGTATTACCGAGCCGAAATTTTTTCTTAAAAAAAATGTAATTTCTACATAAACTTTTTTTTCCTATCATAACAAAATTGATTTC
>VCJJ01000792.1:23697-48978 GCA_024139415.1 Backusella tarrabulga | reverse complement strand
ATGAACGTGGAAAAAAAAAAAAAAAAAAGGCTCACTCTTTATTACTCGCTCATTTCTGGGTTTATTTTAAAAGCACTTTCAAAAAATAATTTTGCGCTCATCTAAAATAAAAAATCGCGCATATTTTAAAAAAGATTAATGTGCTAAATTTTGCGCTTTTGTGTATATTTTGTATTATAAAAATTTGACAAGATACGTAAATTTTTATCTTCAAAGTACACGATTGTTTTTTAGATGAGCGCAAAATTATTTTTTGAAAGTACGCAAATAAATAGTGGAAATGGTGTATACTATCAATCGGAGTTCAAGGTAAACGTTATTAACAGAAAACGAAAAACAACAGATTATATCTTTTTTTATCTTTTCAGAAAAAAAGCGCTGAAGATAAAGAGGGAAAAAATGGTATCATTTTTTACTTTAAAGAAAAGTGATGGATCAAAGGTTTTTTTTTTTGCATAATTCTATGGATGTTTTCTAAACTTTCATGCTGTGTTTGATTTTAATATGTAGCTAATGATGATTGGGAGATCAAAATATGTCCAACAGATATCATTACGTCAGGTAATGCATCAAAATCAACTTTATGTTCTCACTCCTTTTTTGTAGATCAAAACAGATCTTTAGTTTTCTTCCCGTTCTCTTTTTTCTTCATTTTTATAAATTGTATTGGACGAATTATCTTTTTAGAAAGCAAATTATGACAGGAGTCAAATATTCAGATAACGATCAAATCACAGTTCAATTGTCATCAAAATACTATATTCAAGACAATACAGATCACTTGTCGCTATTTGATAGCAATGGTGAATATTTCTGTACTGATGATATTGTATTTATTGTGAGTTCGCTTGAAACCGAATCAGAGAATGATAAAACATCAGCATCATCTTTTTCTAGTACCAAAACGAGAGAAAAATGTCCACGATCCGATCTGGCTCGTTACACGTTAATTTTCAAAAATTACCCGCATTGGCGCCAAATGCTGAGCGATGATTATAGATGTCATTTAGATGTGGATAGTCACACGTTTGCTTCTGTGGAGCATTATGTAGCCGCTAACAAATTCAAACACGCGCCTGTCATTTATAATAGGTTCTGTTTAGATCTTGGTGATACTACTGTGGGTGAAGCAAGCCCGGCACAAATAAAAAGAAATGGAGCCATTCGTTACCTATCATCCAAGAAGTACTTGATGATTGGGATACTAGAAAGAAAAAATTAATGAAACGCGCTTTACTCGCAAAATTTGCACAAAATGAGGAATTGCAGCAGGTTCTTTTGATGACTGAAGACGCCACCTTGTTATCATTTTGCTCAACAAAATTGGAATCATTTACGTGGGTGAGAACCATTCTACATCTAAGCAATATCTACAAAGCTTTGTTTAAAGGAAAGAATAAGGACACAAATGGTACAAGGTAATATAGTAATAGGGAACGGAAGAAAGGAGAAATAGGTTACATACTATGGGATTATAACTTTCGAAGCCATTCTTTTGATATTCCTAATTAGGACATTCCAACGATAAATAAAAACCATCCATTAGAAATCGAAAAGCAAGCAACAGCAAACATTAATTTAAACAATAAATTTATTAAAGACGCGATTGATGCTGTTTCTTATTTATCTTTAGTAGAGGAAGAATATCAAAATCAACCAGAAGTATACAAACAATTTTAACAGTTGTTAAATGACTTTAAATTGAAAAGGTAAAAAATATGGAGATAGTTTATATCTATTCATAAGATATATGACAACTTACTGTTTTCTTTCTTTTTCATTCTCTACTCTTCCCTTACTTGGACTAAAAATTCCAATTAATTTAAAACAGAATCAACGCACCACAAGTGCTAGAGATTATTGCCATTCTACTAAAGGGTAAACCCTCGTTAATCCGAAGTTTCTTGGTATTCCTACCACCTGGTCATGTTATTAATGATGCTCGTCAATCTGATTGTATATATATAAGGACACCTAAAAGTGGTAATCTAATATTTCCTTTATAGAAAATCATATTTAGTTATATTTAGTGATGTCAATACATAAATTTAGCTGTTCACATCTTTTTTTAAAACACCCTTAGTATTATATTAAAAAGAACACGTGTATTTTATTATATATTGATTCCTAATGACAATGTAGGTACTAAGCTAATGAATTTTGATGTATAGACGATAAACATAGCGAAACTCAATATACAAGAATATTATAAATATTCTTGTATGTTGCTGAAAATCAAAAAAGTACAGATAAAAGATATAACAAACCTTAGTCAAATAATGAAGCTTCTAATCATAAATATAAGAGTGATAAAAATAGTTTGTACTTCTTTGGGTAAAATTCATGTCACTATTAGCTCTGGTCTATCAGAGTAATGAATCCAACTAATAAAGAGCCATATTCTCAATAGAAGTCTTGTAAAGAATAAAACAATTACTTTTATACCTATATATATATGTATATATTTAGAAAACATCAGCTGAATTGGCAGTGAATTGTAAACTGATGGTCACTGTCCATTCTTCACATTTGAAGATGACATTTATCATTAAAATTAAAACGCTCAAATGTTCAATTCAATCAATGTAGTTCTCTAAAAAAAACCTTTTTTATATAAAAATGAGCTACCATACCTCTAATACTCTTTTATATGCTCATATATTTATTAATAGATGTTAGAGGAAGGAAGAAAAAGAATACGAAGAACATGATACTAAATTGAATTTCTAACTTAGTTTAAATTTTGCGACGCATGAGACACCTTTTTTATGAAAAATGTCTCATTTCATTTCATGTTACTTTTTGTATTTATTTTTATACCACTTTGTTTTTGTTTCTATTCTTTTCTTTCGTGTCAATTACTTAAACTGAAGATATATATATCAATTAAAAAAAGCTAAAAACTGGACTAGTAGAAAATATCAAATTACAATCACAGTTAAATATTAGCATGTCAGTCTCAGCATCAACAGCTCCACCGCCAGTACCACCAAAAACTGTTATTAATACTGCTATTGACAAGCCTAGTGAAATGTTAGTCAACCAATCGACACATAGTTTAGAGTCAAGGGCCTCATCCAGCGACTCGTACAGCTCAATGCCATCCACGCCAGGTAGTCGAAGCAGCAGTACATTGATGACTCCATCCTCTTCAATTTCAGATTACTACTCCCAGCAACAACAACAACAGAATCAGAATCAGCAACAAATACTAGATCATTCGCACATCAAGCCTGGAAAAAATGCCTCTTTATTATCATATGCACAAACAATTACAATGTACCGAAAAAACGCAAAGCGTACCAATAACCCAGATATTCAATGCGACTTTGCAAAGTTCTTAATCGAAGCTTCTCAGCAACAAGATTCTGATAGCAAAAACAACAGAGAATACCTTGTTGAGGCTGAAAAGTTGCTGAAACAATTATCTATTAAGGGTCATCCTGAATCTCAATACAATCTCGGTAAACTTTACTCAATGGGACTACTTAACAAAAAGGACAAGCCTGACTGGGATAAGGCTTTTAATTTATATGTACAGGCTTCAAAACGCAACCATGCTGATGCTACTAATAGGTAAAGTAAAGCAACTCAAAATTATTATCCTTGTTACTTTGTTTAATGAAGGATTCTATGCGTGGTTTTCATTTTTTTTTTCAGAAAAAAGTGTTATTATTTTTGTACTTTGTTCTATTTTAAAAAGAGAAACATTGTGTTAAAATTGTTAGTGATCTCTTGTTGGGGAACATGGGAAGGGATTTTCTTTTTCCCTGGATAACGATAAAAGATTATTTTATTTATATTCTATGTTATTTTTTAATAGAGCCGGTGTATGCTACGAGAAGGGATATGGCTGTAGAGAAAACGGGCCTAAAGCTATACAATTTTACGTGTATGTTTTTATTATTCTTTTTTTTTTTGGCAATTTGGTCGGCATTCGGCAAATGAAATTAACAGGTATCATATTTTAGGAAAGCTGCCTCACTTAATCATGCTGGAGCCATGTACCGATTAGGTATGGCTTATATGAACGGTGAACTGGGGTTAGTTTCAAACCCCAAAGACGGCGTGAAATGGTTTAGTAGATCAGTCGAAGCAGTTACTCCCGAATATCCTGAAGCGCTACATGAATTAGCCGCGCTTCATGAGCAAGGCATCCCAAATGTTGTGTTTATTGATCTTGCATATTCTGCCCAGCTTTACGAGCAAGCTGCCAACTTGGAATATGCACCCTCTGCTTTCCGAATGGGCCAATGCTATGAATATGGTAAACTCAATTGCCAACGTGACCCTGCCCTTTCCATCCACTACTATACTATTGCTGCTGAGAATAAGCATCGTGAGGCCTGTTTTTCATTAACAGCTTGGTATCTTGTTGGTTCACCAAATATTCTTCAGCAATCTGACGAGAATGCTTATACGTGGGCCAGGCGTGCTGCAGAGCTTGGGTTGCCAAAGGCGGAGTATGCTGTTGGTTATTTTACAGAGAATGGTATTGGATGTACTAGGGATCCTGAACAGGCACTCGCCTGGTATAGCAAAGCTGCTGAGCATGGTAACAAGAGAGCAGTTCAAAGACTCCAAGGAATAGCCCCTCAAACTCAGAATAACTCTTCAGGTAGAAAGTCAACTCAGGATGATTGTAAAATTATGTAAAACAAAATGTGCATTTGATCTCTTTTTTTTTCTTTTCATCTTCATTTCTTTCTCTCTTAAAAAACGGCTCATTTATAATCAATGTAATATTAGTTTGTTTTTTTTACTCTGCTCTGAAAAGAAGGCTTCCACATATAAAACCATTTTCATAAGAAGAAAAAGACACTCATTTCTCATTTTACCATCCGGTTTTAACACCATTTCATTTATCGTCCCCTTACACTATTAGAATCAAATAAAATAATACCTCTTTATAATAGCAAGAGTGTCATAAATCTAGATACAATTGTATGACTTTATTACAAAGATATATAACAATGTAAGGTTGATCGACACGACTAACGAACCACTTGAAGAGAGAATTCGATGCTAATCTATGCATTACTCCACTCTTACTCACATGACTTTATATCTATATGAAGGAGTGCTGTCATTGAATTATCATTGAAGTAACAAGAAACCTAAAACTGGGTTTCATCCAATAATTAAGAAGAAGAAACTCTAATTTTCTTTAAATAGAAACTGCTGAATCATCGATCTAATGATAAGGTTTATTGAAGTACCTTACGTTTGTGATTTTATTAGAATGTAAAGGAAAATTAAGAGAGAGAATAGCGTGTATAGAATGATCATTTATTACAGTCAAAATCTGAGCATAAACACGACAAACAAAGGGAAATGACTGCTCGTTAACAGACTCTATTTTACACAGAGCTTTACTTATTTTCTATTTTAGCTCTTCTTGGCAAAGTAAAGCTTTTTTTTTAAAATGAAAGACTTTGACATGACACATATATACTAAAAATCATTAAATTACTTTTGCTTTTTGATTTGAGCCCAGGCGAATCACATTTCAAATGTTTATTCGAGGCGAAAGATTTATCAGCAAAAAAAAGGGAGCTATGCTGATTATGTAATTGCAATGGCGTTATCATATTTGACATGTCCAGACCCTATATTTTTGCTTAATTCAATTCAAACAAAAAGGGGTAGAAGAAGCAGAAGGGGTTTGATATTTCTCTCTCAATTGCCGGTTTGTGATTACAAAGAAGCCATTTGATTTGTTGATAGAAGAAACCAAAGCAAACAGCAGTTTACAAATCTTAATAAGCAATTTTTTATTGGTCAAGGTAATTTATTTGGCGCTAAAAATCAAATTGTATAAAAAGCGGGCAAGTTGTTAAGCTATTTTTTTTATTTCTATTTTTCAAAAATATACATTCATATTTTATACCTTTACACATAAAAATTAAAAATGGCTCCTGAACATCGTCGTGTTATTATTGTTGGCTCTGGACCAGCTGGTAAATTCATGTTTAAAATAAAAAATATATCATGTACTTACGTATTTATTGATTTATACAATGTTATCTAGGCCACACTGCTGCCATTTATCTTGCTCGTGCTCAAATGGAGCCACTTATGTTCGAAGGTATGATGGCTAACGGCTTTGCACCTGGAGGTCAATTGACAACAACCACCGATGTTGAAAACTTCCCGGGTTTCCCTACCGGTGTCTTGGGTGGTGAGTTAATGGATAAGATGCGTGAGCAGTCTGTCAATTGTGGTACAGCAATCGAAACCGAAACTATTACAAAACTGGACATCAAGAGCCGTCCCTTCAAACTTTGGCGTGAGGGCGCAGATGAACAAGGTGAACCTACTGACACTGCTGATGCAGTCATTCTTGCTACTGGTGCCTCAGCCAAGCGTATGAACTTACCTGGAGAGGAGACTTATTGGCAGAACGGTATCTCTGCTTGTGCTGTCTGTGATGGTGCTGTCCCTATCTTCCGTAACAAACCTTTGGTTGTTATTGGTGGTGGCGATTCTGCTGCTGAAGAAGCCATGTACTTGACAAAGTGTAAGTAATGTTTTTTAAAAGAAATAATCGAGTGTTTATGGGAGAGTGCTTAAATGTATATGAATGCTTATTTTATTTTATTTTTTAGATGGTTCTCATGTCCACGTCCTTGTTCGTCGTGATGTTCTTCGTGCTTCCAAGGTTATGGCTGAAAGACTTTTGAAGCACCCCAAGGTAACTGTTCATTTCAATACTGTTCCCACTGAATGTCTTGGTGAGAATGGTCTCTTGACTGAAGTCACTACTCGCGATACAAAGACTGGTAAGAATGGTTCAATTGAAGCCAGCGGTCTTTTTTATGCCATTGGTCACACACCTGCAACTAGCCTTGTCAAAGATCAACTCGATTTGGACGAAACTGGATATATCGTGACTGTCCCCGGTTCTTCAGTAACAAGTGTTGAAGGTGTTTTTGCTGCCGGTGATGTTCAAGATAAAAAATACCGTCAGGCTATTACAAGTGCTGGCAGTGGTTGTATGGCTGCTCTTGATGCTGAAAAATTCTTAGCTGAACTCGAAGATTAAATATCAAAATAGAAAATACCTTTATTTTACACTTTAAAAATCCCCCCTCATTATTGCGTCCGTTTCTGTAAAATATATAAACCTTACATTTTGTTTTTTTATAATTGTTTAATAAATACTTTTTAAAGAAACCTACGGTATTGTTATTTACATCTACCATATATGCAGGAGCGATAAGATGATAAAAAGCTTTTTGAAATATGTTGAATAATTCTAAGTGCTTGGTATAAAGACATATTATAAGAGCTGATTTAGTTAATGGTTTCTAAATACTCTAGATTGCTATTGCCAATTTATTTTTCAGCAATCAGTTATGAAGTGATTTGTGGTAAGCAGTAACTAAAACAGTAGCTTGAATCAATTCAAAAATTACTACTAAAACGAATCACAAAAAACCTCTGCTATTAATTCTAAGAGATATATTGGCCACAATTGAGTTATCAAGCTTGAAATAAGTTGTTTTATCATGAGCATATTAAACCATATATATTTTACTGAAGAATCAAGGTAAAATTAACTGAAAATAATTTGAGTCGAAGTTAGCTTGTGGGTCGTTATTACAAATTTTATGGAACCACTTATTAATAAGTCGATGACACATGGATAGCCTTGTATCATCAGCTTGCATTCAAACTTCATATGAAACGTAAACCTATTTGCTGCAAATATTCGAATTCGAATGTGCTAATTTCATATTGTGGCATAATAGCACTCTTTTAATGTGCCTTTGTGTCACGACATGGGTGCCTCCCATTTGTAACGATGAGCGAAAGATAGTGGTCTTTCTTTTCTGTTCTTGGAGGAATTTATTGCAACCTTCTTCTTAATAAGAGAAATACTATTGGTAATAAGATCGAAGGTATTTTTTATGTATTATATTACATGGCCAGTTTAATAAAAGCTTGGCTTTCACCAATATCTATTATTCTTTAATAGATAAACAAATTGTATCTCATGGCATCAGAATTTGCTTTATTCGATTTAACTCTCTGAAAATCATGTGATTATGTGTAAATTTAAAATAAGTGTTAAAAATTGTAACAATGGAAGGGCCACATACAAGTTCTGTGAAACCGATTTTGTGCATAAATAAAACGGTAGTCGATATGGGTTACCTGGAAACAATATACGATATTCAATTGATAAGCGCCAAAATAATAACAAAACCTCGTGTATATATATTATGTACAAATGTCAGAAACACAAACTTTTTTTAAAAAAAATACAAAAATAACTTCAGTGGCATATTTTGTTTATGCAAGAAAAGAAAAGAAAATCAAAAAACAAAAAAAGAAAAAACAAACAAAATATAGAAACCTCTTTCAAAAAAAAATCAAATAAAAGAAAATGAAAAAAAAAAGAAACAGATATTCTACATCTTCAAAAAATAATAAAAAAGAGGGCATTGCTTACATATAACTTATTAAGGAGCAGAAGGAGAAGGGGTTTCAGCGTAGGCAACACCTGCCTTGACAAATGCAGTAAAACCGGTATAGATAGCACCAGTCAACATTTGATGAATTTCGAAACGACGATCAATTTCAACAACCTTCGAAACGCCACTTGCAGTCAGGTCCCAGGTGCGTTTACGGATTTGAAGATTCTTATCCATACTCTGAGCACTATTCATAGCGTAATTTACAGCACTAGAAACGGCGTCTAGTTGTTAAGGAATTATATAGGTATTGAGTACATATCTCTCATAAATATATATGTACATGTTAAAGAAATAAAGGAAAAAAACTTACCAGGAATCGGACTCTTTTTAAGAGCGACAGCACCCATAATAGCAGCATTGATTACCAAATTAGAGACCTGAGAGCGGAGAGACTTTCCTTCTTCGCTATCATCTTCTCCTTCTAAATTCTCGGGAATCAAATCGTTCAAAGAAATGAGGTTCAGTTTATGTCTTTCCTTCAATTCTACCAATTTGCGCTCAAGAGAACTTTTAACATTAGAATCAGAGTCCACTAACAGAACAAATGATTAGTAATAAGAAAAAAAAAGGGTTTCCATTCAAAATAATGATATAGAAGTTTACTTAGCACATACAAGGTAAAGCAGATATAAGCTTATCGATACCCATCATGTAGAGATCAGTAGCCATTTGCTGATTTCCTGAGTGATTCATATCAGTTGCAACATTGATCAAGGTCATGGCATGCTCGATTTCTTTTTTGTCAATATTAGCGGTGGGAGCAATGACTGGTTCTTTGACATCAGTGTTTACCGCAGACGAAAATGAAGCACGTTTCAGAATGGTTGTGATTCTGTTTGTCAATCCTCTATTTTCCGGTTCAACCACCTTTTCATAAGGTGGTGGTGCTGCCATTGAGTAACGGGGTGATCCTGGCGGAGTTAAGCGATAGAGTTCATTGTAGCACCCGCTATCTTCCAAAGAAGTCCTTCTGCTATTGGGGTTACTCCAAACTTCTTCTTTCTTACCACTGTACCAAGTGCTTGCGTTTCCAATAACAGGAAGCTTTTCTGTTTGAGATAAAACTCTAGATACTAGGCTATTCATAAAATATAAATCCTAATAAAATTGTTTGTCGTAATAGTATGCTTTTTTTGTGATAAGCAATAGTTATTTTTTTAAATCGAGTTTTTTTTTAATAGCTGAAAATAGAAAGGATAAGATATAAAGTAGATAAAATAATAAATAGTTAACGCTTATATATTTTTATATTTTTATCAGTAATAAAATAATAATTCATATGGTAATGAGAAGAAGGGAGAAAGAAAGTTTATCTTCAGATTTTATTTTTTAAAAAAAGTACAACTTTTACATGTGTCCCACGTGAAAGAGTATCACGATTGAAACACTTCTTCATGTGAAGACTAGATGTTCACTTTATACTCTAGATTTTTTTGTAAAAGATAATAGAAAAAAAAATAATATAGTTAAATGTTTATTTCATTGTTTTTATTCTCTGGAGCATAAACACTATGCGATCATAAATTATAAACAAAACACACAATTGAAAACAGAGGGGAGGTTTTGATACGAATCTTGATTTAATAAAAAAAAAGTAAAGTAAAATAGTACAATTTTGGATGATTTGAACGGACCTTTTCCAAAAAGAAAAAAAAAGGGCAATCTGTGTGACACCTACTCAACGGTTGAGTAGTTAAATATTGAGGAGAGAGCTTAACATTTGCGCCTTTTTGATTTGCATTTTATTGCTTGTTACTGATCAAGTCATTTGACCCTTCAAACACTAAATTTTGTTTGAATTTGACAAATACAAATATCACTCTGCAAATTTATCACTTTAAGAGACAGACATACTACATCCAGTCGTCTCCAGCCAAGTATAACTTTATACACTTATTCCCCTTCAACAATGATTGATCAAATACTATTCGAGTTTATTGGTAATATAGAAAGTGGATGACCGAAATTTGCTATTAATCTTCTTTACGTGTATCATAAATCAAATATATTAATAATATTAATAATATTAATATATTTGGCATGGATATATTCATCCTATCTAAAAAATCTTCAAAGGTCCATAATAAATTGTTCATCGATTTAAAGCTAATTTATTGTGTCTAATATGATGACTTAGTGACGGCGAGAAGAGGCAATAACGGACTGAAGTTCATCAATCTTCTTCTTGGCACGGACGAAAGAACCAAGCTAGTAGATAATAGGGATAATAATATCATTAATCACCGCTCATATGTTATTCTTATTCTTTTCCTCATAGTCCCCTCCATAAAATAAGTTGTTTCTCTTTATCTTATTTACCTTGCTCTTACAAAGCTTCTTGGCACGCTTATCCTTGGAGTTCTTAATCAATTCCATAAGACGACGCTCATAAGGAGCAAAGCCAGCAACCTCACGAATAACACTCTTGACAAAGACAGTGCGCTTGGAAGCAGCCTAATATATAAAAATATTATTAGCCTACAAGAACACATAAAGCACTGAATATATATATTATTTTCATGGAAAAACGAAAAAATTAAAGGTTTGAAGACTTCAGACATGACGATAAAAGTATTTGAAATGGTCTTTCCCCTTATGTATTCTAGGTAATATTCCCAAAAATAATATATATCCACTTTTATAATCTATTCATCCATCATCGATACGTACACCAATCTTATTGGAGGGCTTTGCCTTAAGTTCACGGCGGGTGGTGATGTGACCTTTATTAAGACCAACGGCAATACCAGATGCGGTCATTTTCGTTTAGTATGGTAAGAGGAAGAATACAACTGTACTCATCTTCACAGATGATGCTTGACACCCACCCTTTGGAAATCAAATACAGTTCGGGCCGGACCTTATTTAATTTTCATTTATCCGAGAGTCCGATCTGAACTATTACACCAACCTGCTTCTCCCCGCTCTCATTGTGAACAACAGACAATCAGGCCAGATTCTGGTTCATAGATAAAACGGGTTAAATACAAATAAAAATATTTCATCTTCCACTTTAAGTAATATTTACCCGCGTGAATGTAATGCCACGTTTTACCGATCCAGCATTAAAAAAATAACAAACAAATGTAGGACTTTTTTTTAATACAAGAAAAGTGTATCACATATATCTATATACATACTTTATTTTTTTTTTATACAGAATAAATACACACAAGTCTATATTTCATATAATTTACATATACATAAAATTAACATAGTTATCGCTTTCAAGTTGTTAAGACAAATGAACAACATTGTTTACGATCTTTTTATCGTTTTGCTTTTTACAAGATAAAAAATGTCTATTCATATCATGCTTTCTAGCAAAAGATCTATTGCATAAGGTACACATAAATGGCTTAGGACGGTCAGGGTTATGGATCTGGACGTGCTCCCTCATGTTATTTCCACGGTTACTTGTATGATTACAAAATGGGCACTTGTAAACCTTGGTTTGTTTACCCGTTGCTGAGGATGTATGAATGATAGACACTGGGCGGAAGTAACCACTAAAGATACCTGCTAGTTGTTCTCGTGATTGAAAATGTGCATTATCGTGTGGCGGATATGTCGCAGAAGGTAGTTGCGCACTGTTGAGGGTAGCGTTATTGTGCCACTCACTATCAACCAAATCAGGGTAAAAGTTCAAATCAGCAGCTGTGTTAAAAAGTGATCCAAAGTCTACTAAGGGGTCACTCGCCAAGTTCTGTGGCGTCTGTGGAAGGCTAGAGCAACAATAATATTCAGGGATAGTACCCCCTTTTATTGTCAATTCATTTTCTGGTAACGGAGATGACGGCTGAGAGAATAAACTGATATCGGGGAAACCCATAGTTTCAAGCTCATTAGAAGATGACAAATTACTGTCATTATTTTCAGGTACCATTTGGTTGTTGTCGAGGAAGCAAGGTGAGGCAGCCAAACAATCAAAAAAGTCACCATTATAATTGCTTTTGGGTATATTTTGCTGCGGTAGTATTTCTGCAAGTTCTAATTCGAGCTGCATGTTATGATCATCAGTAAAGTTACTTTGCAGCGAACCAGCCATACTGTTTAAAGACATATTTGTAAAGAATTGTGCAGTGACAGCGGCAGCTGTTTCTTGGCTAGCAGGACTACCGAAATGAAACAGTGGCGGTGGGCTGCTGATTACGGAGCATTCGGCGCTTTGGACCGTATCGGGTGATAGACACTCCATGTTTGATCCGGCTGGAGAATTGACACCAAGCATGTCAAAGCAAGCGGCTAAATCATCGTTGGGAACTCTAGAGCCAAAATTTTCATAGGAATCTATCAAAAAGCTGTCCAAACTATAAGATGAATCCGAATCAATTGAGGAAAGGGATTTATAAACCAAATCATTAAAATCTATATAAAAAGTAAAAAGGTTATTATTTGTTATTAATTTTAATTTATGTATAAACAATGAATTCTCACTTTTATTTGATTTCGAAATGTTGAAGGAGTCATTGTGAGATTGAGGTATGTTTATAGGAATTGAGGTGTTTGAGTGGTCATAACTTGTTAACAATGAATCATCAAAAGTGGCGAATTCGTTTGTAACGCATGTCTGTTCTGAATTATCACCGGATAAAGTGATATTCTGAACAGGTTTGTCTTGGTAACAAGTAATAGATGAAATGCAATTGTTCATTTGATTTAAAAGATAAAATGATGGTGCAAAAATATATGTATAGTTTTTCAGTTAGACTATAAAGAAATATTAGATCAGGAAACAAAAGGGTGGTAAATACATAAAACATAAAGTGTTTATTTTAAATGCAGTCTGAATCCCTTCTTTTTTATATGATTTTATGATTTCTTAAAAAGGCAGAAAGGTTCCTGTGGTCTTCTTTGTTTCACAAATGCTCAAAATGAAGATTGATGTTGTAGATAATGCTGCTAACCCTGTTTGTTACTCAGTTATCTTGACCAGCACTTTTACAGTGGTATAAAAGTCGATTAAAACCAAACAGAGTACTTCTTTTTAACAAAGAATTGACATAATCAGCACAACGGACTCTTAGTAATTCATGAGACGATTCCAATCATTGACTATACATTGTATAGCTCTAGAGCTTCCTCGTGATAGTTCAGCGCAAAAATAGCGCTTCAAGATCGAGTGCCATATTTTTGTTTTATTATACGGTTTGTGTCCCCTCGAAACTTGCTATGCTTCCGGCTTTATATTCACCCCTCCTCAAAAAGTAAATGATATCATCTTTTTAAGTGCGTTTCGAATTCCTTTTCTAGTGCCTGCTGTGTGTAATGGTAAAAGTGACTTGTATAAAAAGGAAGCACTACTCGAATTAATTGTGCTAAGCAGAATCTTTTCCCCTTGAAAGCTTTGCCACTTTCAGCCTTACTGGCATGTCGTATTAAATAAATTTTATGAGTCTTGAATATGATGTAAACTAATATTTAAAGTAACCCATTTAAGTGGACTTGCATATCACCCATAGTTATATATAACTTGGGCATCTAAATATAGTTTTTATTTATTTATTTACATGCCATACACATACACAGGTATAAAATAAGCTCAGCAGCAAAAAAAATAAAATTAAGGAAAAAAAAGAAGTTGGTCTGCTGTCTGAGACTGCTAAAATTAGTCAAATACCTCACAGATTCATACAAAGCGAAAAAGAAAATACAAGTAAAACTATCACGAGGAAGTATGCCATTCTGGAGTAAAAAAAGAAGAATTTCTTTTCTAATATTTTTCATCAAGCGTGGTGCCTGGCTCAGGAGTTGTGATACTTTTTCGCATCTTTAAACTATAATTAACCCTATAATTTTCTAAGTGACTAAAAGGAAACTAAAGGCATTGATTTGAATTAATTAAACAAAAAAAAGATAAGATATTTGATTTGCATCAAAACGTGGCTAAATCAGCTGCCTATTGTCAATGGTGTTTCCAAAAAGAACTGGGCTATTCAAAATGGCAGCGAGCATTTTAAAACCCAATTACGCGGTTGTTCAGCTGCAGCGTTTAGCAAATTTGCCTCGAGTGTACGCTCCGCCCTTTCCCTTCTGTCTTAAAAAAAAAAGGTCTTCCTGTTGGTTCCGTGAGTATGGAAAGAAAATAAACAAAAATCGGTGTTTGCGTGAAATTATTAAAAGTATGATAATTAAAGTGTTTTGCCTTCCAAAAAGTAATAGACAGATGTGTCGGCTTATCCGAAAAGAGTGGTTTCTTTAATTCATTTTATAGCACAGTTAACCCTCATTTCTTTTACTTTACTGTTTTTGTTTTATAATATATTAAGTTTCGTGAAAAAAAAGTTATACAATTGCTTATGGAATGATATTACTTAATCAATTAATTGTAAAGTTTTGTAAACAAGTTCAGAGGTGGAAAAAAGCAAGGATGACACGTCATCATTGTAGGTGAGTTTCCTGAGAAAAAAAAAGTTTTTGCTGCTGATTTTCTATCTGGCTCACTACCACAGAAAATGGCTCAGCCCCCTCTAATATGGGTACCAAACAAGTTTAATGCACGTGTTATCGGATTACCTTACACAATTATGACTGTATGACACTGGCCAATAAGCAACATTTTTTTCTTGGTTCCTCTTTTTCTTTTTTAAATAAAGAAGAGCTGTCAGCAGATGACAGAGACTCGCTCTCATGATCAATTTTAGACGCGCTCACACAATAAAAATAAATGCATTTATTTTTATTTTCATTTTCATTTATTTAAAGTTATGCTATTTTCTTTTGAAAATCAATAGAAAAAAAAAACATTTTCACACCAACAAAATCAAAATCGGTATGATGATGGGAAGAGCGGAATTTGTTATATTTGGATCATGTGGGTAATATTCTCCACATTATACTATTAAAGTTCTGCGAATGTTTACCATTTGGGGTATTCATGGTTACAATGTAAGGAATTGCTTTAAAGAAAACACACTTCAAAATACTTACCCACACACATCTTTGCTTTACTTTATAGTGCTTTTTGCTGGGTCACCCCCTTATTTTTAATTTTATTTTGTCCCTCCAAACTATTTTTTCATTTCCTCTTTTCTTTTCTTTTCTTTTCTCTTTTTATTTTATTCCATTTTCTCGTTTTTCTCTTTACCCATTTGTTCCTTTGAAAGGGATTAAAGTCTACTTGCCTTACAAAACCGAGTATGGGTAACCAACCTAGCAAAGACAACATAATCGATAGTAATTATATCCGTCGTGCTCGACTGAGTAATAATAAATTGCCTGATAAACTACATGACCACAGCTATTCGCAAAAATTCGAGCGAAATAAAAAGTCATCGTCCAACAGTAAATATAGTCCAGGACCCGTTGTTGTCAGTCCTGTACGCCATCAGCTTGTGTTGACAAATCAAGCAACACCTTTGGTTTCACTTTCCGCAGCCTCTTCCATCTCACCTGTAGGTAACCTATCACCGCTAGCAACAATATCATCATCATACCAGCGTCGATCTTCAGAATCCCGAATACAGGATTTTCGAAGCATGTCAAGTGCCTCCCTTACAAGTGAAGAGCCTGATACACCTACTTTCTCGTCTACTTCAAGACCAAATCCTTCAGCGAAACCAATAGATTCTGGCTTTTATTCAGATCCTTTTATGATGAATCACGAAATATACGTACTTTCTTCTTCACTACCAAACGAGGATTCAGAAAACGGAGGATATGTGACGAGAAATTCTAGAAACAAGCGAGATAGTAAGGAGATGTGGGTGTATGAATATGGTGCTGAGAAAGAAAGGGACCGTCAAACAAGACAGGTAAACACACACTCGTAATATATCATTGTCATTATATGTTGTAACACTTATATACAATGACTTTTGTCTATCTCGTAAAATAGCACTATGTTTTAAAACAAGTACTTCAAGGAAACATTCACGTAAAATTAGATAACCCTGGACGGATATTGGATTCTGCGTGCGGTGTTGGATTGTGGTCATTAGAGATGGCACAAGAATATCCTGGATCAAAAGTAATTGGAATAGATGTTGTCCCACCGTCAGAAAAAGAAGGCTGGAATCCTACAAATTTAACTGCTGGTCAAATAAATAGTGTAAAATATCAATACGGTGATATCCATCAACCTTTGCTTTTCCCAGATGGCTACTTTGATCTTGTTTATCAACGAGACGTTGCAACTATCCTACCATTTAACATGTGGCCAATTCTTATATCAGAATTCAAACGGGTCCTTAAGCCAGACGGTCAGATTCAACTGGTAGAATATGGTAAGATTTTTTGGAAAAATAATGCATTAAAATTCTGTCTCACTCGAACTATTAATAATACTTGTGTTTTACATGACACCATCAGATTTACTATTTAGAAACCCAGGACCTGTTTTATCCCAAGTAAATGAGTGGTATGGAGCGGCTGCAGGTACCATTGGTGTCAATCCGTATTACACAGACTATATTAGCGACTACTTGGAAGATGCGGGTTTTGTAAACATTGAGGAGACTGTGATCGACATACCTATTGGTGAATGGCACAAGGATGATTGTAAGTATACCTGATATTAAATTTATAATTGCGTGTGTGCCTATTCTTGTATACTGATATGATGTCTGCTAGTACAAAAACAGTTTGGCTACTTGTATAAAGAACAAATGAAATCGCTATTCAAATCCATGAAACGATGGTGGTGCACCGAAATCAAAGTCACTCCACAGGAATATGATAGGGTTTGTGTGGAGGCAATGGAGGAGTTTGATGAATATCAATGTACTGCTCGGTGGAAAATCTTTACAGCCACTAAACCTTCATCATAACAACATAGTTCACTAATACCTACTACTTGTACTTTTTTAATAATTCTATTTTAATATTCCCTTATGATGTATTGTATATAAAACGGGGGGAGTTCATCCCCTCCCGCCCTTCCACATTCATTATATCCCAACTATGAAACATGTGATGAATAAAGCCTTCGCATATATGCCAATGTAATAACAAAACATATAGTAATCAATACCTTTATTTACCAGGTTGTTGTTAGTGCCATCAATGTTATTTTTAGCAATTCTTATTATTACAATAAACATGAAAGCGTTCTCTTCTTTATGCCATTACCCTTCATGCATTGGTTAATTCCACATAAACTTGTGACTTGTTATTTTTTATTACTCCGTTGAGTTTGTTGCTGGTTTTTCTTTCTTTTCTTCACTTTGAAAAAAAACAAAAAACAAAAACACACACACTACGCACACTACACACATCTTATTTGTCTTGCCCAATGTCTCAAGTATTACCTATCGATAAAAGACAGTTGCGTGCTTGTCTATTATGCTCACTTATAAAAGTATGAAAAAGAGAATCATAGGCAATCATACACAAACAAACTAAAAGATTGAAATATAGAATGCCTCTCAATTCAGGGCAAATGGCTGCGAAAACTGCGAAGAAATCTTACAAATGAGAGGAAGTATGGATAGAGTATCAGAATGTACAGCTTCCAAGTTTGAAGGGTAACTTTTGAGAGAGGCTTATTCAAAAGAGTACACGCCAATCTAACCTGTACATTTTTGTTTTCTAAACTAGAGCCATTGCGTTGATGAATCCAAAAGACAGTTGGGTAGCAAGGTGGCAGCGTATAGGTAAAGAAGAAGAAGCGAGAATGTGAACGATATTTTGGTATTTATTGTGCCGTGAGTAGATAAATTCCAACAAGGCGTGTATGCCATTCGCGTGTACGGCAGAATACCTGAGGACGTAGAGGATGATTTGGAACGACGTGGTATTTCATATAGACCGAGAGATGGCAGTGTTCAGGAATAAAACAATTATTAATTGTTTGAGCGGGAAATGGAATGGCGCAATCGCCCAATTAATAAGCAAATCTTGCGCACAAAATATAAACAGACTTTTTCATTTTCAGTCTTTTTTTTTTCTCTTGCTTTTTTTATTTGTAAATAAAAATTATGTCTTCAACTACATCTCAAGCTGACGTTGACGTTGTCTTGCCCGTGGCAATGGATTGGGCGCTGACGCATGGATTGACGATAAGACCACCTGTCAAGGACCAGGCGATCATCACGCACGCACCGTTTGCTTTGTACCCAAGCCCTTTCCCCAAAGACCAGTTTGAGAAGGCCAAGCAGCTGCAAGTGCCTTGGAATGTCTTGATCCACAAAATGAGTCAAGATGACGCCTTGATTAAGGAGACCATGGACACGTAAGTCGTCGTAGTATTCGTTTGTGTTTGTATGTTTTGTTTCTAAGCAACGTGTGTAAAATCAAGTCTATCCAAATTGGATGATTTCATGGATAAATTGTACGGCATTTATAAAACTGTGATGGCAGAAGGTCTTGCTCAGGTATTTTGTGCCTTGAATTTGTCATTGTGGGAAATTAGATATTTATATCTCACTTTCGATAGAAAGCAAGTCTCGGTATTCATCGCTGTGATTATCTTCTTCATTCAGATAATGGAAGTGCGAAGGATTCGCGTATTCAGCAAGTGGAATTCAACACCATTTCTGCCAGTTTCAGTAGTCTGAGTGGAAAAACCACCCAGCTCCACAACTATCTTTTGAAGGCTGTCGATAACTATGGCCAGGGCAAGTTCAACAAGAACCAATTGCCTTCAAATCAATCTCTCGATTCGTTTGCTGACGGTCTTGCTAGTGCTTGGAAGCTTTACGGTAACCCAGAGTAAGTTATTTCTCGCGGTACATTAGTTGTGTATTAAAAAAAGTGCTATGCAACATTAGGGCACGTGTTATGATGATTATTCAGCCAACCGAGCGTAATGTCTTTGATCAGCGTTCAATCGAGTTTTCTTTGATGGAAAAGTGAGTTTGGGATAGGAGGAATGGAGATAAGAGGAATGGTTCTTATTGGAATGTGTTTCTAACCAATTGTCTTTAGCCACGGTGTGCATTTAATAAGACGTTCTCTTGCTGAAATTGAAGATAGAGCCACTCTTGATCCAGAAACCAAGAAGCTATTCATGTGAGTAACTGTTTTTTAAATTACAAATGGGATGTGTCAACAAATATACTGAAAACATGCCTATAAACAGGGACGGTTATGAAATTGCTGTATCTTATTATCGTGCTGCATATGGACCTGAGGATTTCCATAGCTCAAAGGAATGGGATGCAAGATTAAAGGTTGAGCGATCCTTGTCCATCAAGTCTCCTACCATCGCTTACCAATTGATTGGTTCCAAGAAGGTCCAGCAGGTTCTTGCCGAGCCTGGAAGATTGGAGCGCTATGTTGACGCAGAGACAGCAGAAAGATTACGTTCATCTTTTGCAGGTCTTTATCCTTTGGATCAAAGCGAGGAGGGTAAATCTGCATACGAATCGGCTCTTGCCAATCCAGATAATTATGTAATGAAGCCTCAAAGAGAAGGTGGTGGACATAATATCTATGGAAATGATATTTTGGAGGAACTCAAGAAATTAAGCCCAGAAGGCCGAAATGCCTATATTTTGATGGACCTTATTCGTAGTCCAGCAGTAGAAAACTTGATGGTGAGACAGGGCGAAATTATCACTGGTGAAGTGGTGAGTGAGCTGGGTATCTATGGTATTTACCTAAAGTAAGTTAGTCTATATTGATTCAAGTGTGAAATGATGACTAATACACCGTTTATTTTAGTGACGGTAAGGAAGATGTTGTAAATTATACTGGTGGTCATTTGTTACGTACAAAGGCAACAACTACCAAAGAAGGTGGCGTGGCAGCAGGTTTTGCCGTCATTGATAGTCCTTTACTTCTTTAATTATAAAGGAGGTTACTTTGATATTTAGTAATCATTTTCAAGTACTATTCATCGTGATCCCCTATGTTTTTTTTGTAATAAAGCCTCTAAACGGAGTTTAATTATTTTGGTAAAATGATCTTGCTACTGTGAATTTGATCACTTGATTATTTTAATATGAAAGTTACCTTAGTTACAGAACTAGCAACAGTGATATTGCTAGTACCACATCAAAAGGGTCAATCTTGAGTTTTAAAAAAATGACACAGAAAGATATAAAGATGTGGCATTGAAATGTTTATGACTGATTTGCTCAAAAATGAAAACTTCACCGAGTGAGACTTTCTGAATGAAGTGTATGGGGAATCACTTGGCTAGCCTTTGATCAAGGGAAATTAGACTTGAAAGAGTATGTTTTACTTTGCTTTGTATAGAAACTAATATTTGCTCGCGGGAATTATATAGAAAAGCTACAAACGCCAAAATCAACAAGAAACGAAAGCTATTTAGCGGGGATGTTATTGATAGAAACATAGTATCAATTGATCAAGTTTGGCAGCTGCCAACTCGGAACTGTACTCTTTATTTTTCTTTAAATTAAAAAGTCTTATATTACAATGTCTATACAAATGATTGAATAGACACAAAAAAACATTGCTACTACTACTACTACTACTACTAATAATAATAATAAAATGATATAAGCAAGGCAAAGAAAATTTAAATGGCCACTATTTGTTTCTCATCAGTAGTTTCTAAAGATTCAGGAATAGTTTCATTTGAAATATTCTCTTGGGAGAGTTTGCTGTCTTCAATATTTGTATCTTTGATTTTGTTTGCAACAAGAAAAATCAGTGGAAAAGAAACAAAGACCAGTACCCAACAAATAAGACACTCCCATAGGAGATGGATTGGCGAGGCATCGATACAAAATGCTATAGCAGCACCCGCGGATTGCATTGCTTTATAAAACCCAGCATATCGAGCTAAAAGTGCGGGATCATTCGACATGGCACCCATTAGCCAATACAGATAAGTTTGGTAAATGGAATCGGCAAATCCGTACATTAAAAATAAAGTGAACGGACCACCAAACCTGGGGTGATCCCAGTGAATCGGATCGCTATAGTCATTACTAAATGTAAGCTGAAAGGTAAATCCACCTGCCCAGATAATGTTGGTAATTAAAAACAACATGCAAAGGGTTATTAATCCACGACTACGACGACTCAGTCCTTGATAATCTAAAAGGTATCCCACCGAGAGAGCACCCAATACCTGGAGTCCCCAGTAAAGCAAGCCATTTAAAGCACGAGTTGACGGGTCAAAATAAATGGAATTGATTCTAAATTGATACGCATAAAACCAATTCGATGCTAGAAAAGCGGGAATAAGAGCTAGCATTTTCCATTCTTTCCATACTCCAAAAACACCTTTTAATTCATCTCGCCAATGAGACGCCTTTTTAATTGTGATGCACGACCCGTCCGAACGGACCACATTTGAAGGATTCGCGAGGACGAGAGAGAAAGCAACACCAACCAACATAATGGCAACGAAAGCCGTGTAAGTACCTGTAGAGACGCCGCCACTGCTGTTTTGTAAATTTAAAACAAGTGCAATCAATGATCCAAGTATACCGCCGAAATTAAACAAGGACCAGAATATAGCCACAAATTTTCCTTTTTCTTCTTCCTTTGGGTACGACATCATGATGGCACCTTGGGCAGACCAAAATACCGCAGCCAAGCATCCTAAAATCGCACCTGCAATAATGACAAAGCTGGATATCTGCTGACGATCATATACCCAGAATGCGGTAGAGTATATAACGTACCCAATTGATCCTAACTATTACAAGCTATAGTTGGATATCTCCAGAGGCACTATTATTCACTTACTGTTAATGTATACTTCACACCAAGTGTATTTGTGATTGAACCTGCAAAAATACCAACGATGGCGAAACAGCCATACAGTGCACCATTAGCAGCATCGGTTAATGCGACGTTTGAACTCATAGAACCGCCAGCACCTAAGCCTGAGAGAGCGTTAAACATACCAGGACAGCATAAGCATACAAAGCCTAAAAAGAGCACTTGTATCAGCGGTGTATTTAGATTGACCTTGTTAAAGAGTGTCATTATATAAAACTACTGCAATATTTAAGAAGAAGAAGAGGAAGAGGAGGACTAATGCTATTATAATTTTCCGAAAAGAAAGAAAATACTTATTAAACACAAACAAATTATACAGTGTCAGGAAAAAAGCTGCCATGTATTTCTCTCATTTATGTTTACCCACAAAGAACCACAGCGACAGCTTAAATTTCCCATCCTGTTATATACAAGATTTTGACATGCACAACCTAATTCACTTTGCATAAATAATGTGTCTATTATACACCATTTTAAAGGTTAAGGAATAGCCAATCCTCCTATTCTAACCATAATAATACACACAAAACAGCAAGCTGTACAAGTTGGAGCATCATTGAATTTTATGGCGAGTAAATGATATATTGCGATTGTGCTTTATTTTTTACTCTTTCTTGGAGTGAGTGTCCGTGCTACTAGCACCACTAGAAGCAGGTGCAGCGGCGTCCGGAGTGGGAACCTCAGTGTTGCCACCACCAAACATACTAGTGAGTGCCGAGAGAGGATTTTCTGCAGCAAAGGGTCTAGCCAAGTTGCCCTCAGGAGCATCACCCCACAGGTGAATCAAAGCCTCCTTATGCACCAGCAAGTTCTTTATGGGCATAATGGACTGCATCAGCAATGGCTGGGTAAAATGGAACTTGAAGTGCATAATTGAAATAATAATCACTGAAGTGAGACTGGATTTAATGAATTGATGCACTTGGTCTACATCATAATCTCTAATGGTAGTTGAGATTGTCTGAGGTGCAGACGTTTCACCAGAAAGGCCGGGTTTAGCGGGACTTTCATAAGTCAAAACTGTTGTGTCTATTACGCGACGTGTTAAAAGGTGGAAACAAACAGGCACTAAGACTCACCATTCTTTTTATTGATAAGAGCGATCAAGCCATACGATAGACCGACAACAAGCAACTGGGCGCCAAAATAACCTACTCTTGCACAGGTTAAAACATTAGGATCGTCCCAATCTACCTTTTTGGCAAGTTGCATAGAGATCAAAAGGAACCCCACGTTGAACATGGGATTAGTAAGTAAAGCTGGTGAGCCCATATTCAATATAGTAAGAAGGGAAAAGGGAAAGAGAGACAAAGAAAGGAAGAAAGGAAGAAAATAAGGAGCCGGTGATCGCTGTATATTTGTACTATAAATTACAAAGTGTTTCGCAAGCGTGTACTGTGCTTTAATCTTGTTGTTGGTAGGTGGTAAGTGCGCCACTTTATCACCATTTTTTGCTTAAAGAGAATGTAGTTAACTGAAATATCAACTTGTTGTTTTCTAGTTTTAGACAGTAACAATTGCTTTCTTCCCCTAAAGCATGTAAAACACCATTTTTTTTATTGCCTTGTTGTTAGTCCATCCGAGAGTTTGACTCATATTATGCTTTCACCTTTAAATTTCTCTCTCTGTTTGATATCTTAATCTGATTCAATGGCTTTTTCATCGAAGAAATTAAATTCTAGATAATTCAAGGTTAACTATATAACCAATGTCAGGATTTGAGTGGATCAGTATGGATGGGCGTATTCATAAATAGCCCATCTCAAACTATATGCAGAAAATGAAAAGCAGTAACAGAAAATAACCTTTCATCACTTGCAATTGAAAAGAACTACCAGATAATATCAGGATTGAACACACCAACTAGTTCCAGTTTAGATGTCATTGATAACAGACGTTCATACCATCGTATTTTAATTAGTTTTTTTTTTCGTGTGAAGACTGCTTTAAAAAAGCTGATATATGTGTATGCGAAAAAGAGGAGTGATGAAAATGTTAAATCCTCTCAATTTCACTATTTTATAGCAGTTCTTAAACTACCTTATGAAAATATATAGCGTCAAGGAGCGAGCATTAAAGTATCGAAATTTATGCATTTTGATTTGTTTGTTCAGGGAACGAAAAAATAAATAGAAAACCGAGGTTTGAAACAAAATCTCGTACATGAACACCTTATTTGTCAACGGCGAAACAAGCCATCGAGGTTTTGAAACTAGAGCAGCCATAATACGGCATAGTCGTTGGATGAGTTTATAAAGTCATTGCCAGAATGTACCTTTTTTACGCTGTTTAGATGCTAAAATAAAATCGTCTAATCTACCACCTTTGTTTGCTTGTGAATATCGGTTTGCTCTCCAATCAAGTCATACACAATTGATCTTTATTAATCACACATCGCAGAAAAGGAACCGAGACTTGGATGTGTTTGTACCTCTTCATCTTGGAATATAAAAGACTCATGACGGGTTGATTTGTATTACAATTAACTCGATAAAAACACAGATTCTAACATAAGCTGTGGGTATGAATACGGCTACCTTTTTTACATAAATCAAAGAACACTAACGTGTTTCCATCCAAGCTTGGAAAAGCGTGCAGATCTTTTTTGTTACTATTGTAATTCCGATTATTATTGGTTCAATGCTTATTTTTTTTAAGAAACAGGTAGTGGAATAAAGTATACTCTGGAGACATGCTTCGAGTAAGAAAAGAACATGTGCATTTATATTTGGTATCGGCCAAATGGAATGCTTTAAGTACTTCCAAGTGTCATCATTGAAAATACAAAACCAATCATTGTTATTTAGACTCTTTTCATCATTGGTTTATAGATAATGAAAATGACGACAGTCTCCAATAAGATTTTAGTTGATTGACGGAGTTCTTCTTTCATTAAAAGTGGCCTGGATGTTTTAGTGACTATCCACAAAATTTTAATCTCCACGACGATTGAGCTAGAAACACTAATAAAATCATAATTAGATTCTATTTTTGTTTCTTTTTTTTTTTTCTCTTTTCATCTTCATCATCTTCAAAACAAAAAAAAAGAAAATGGCTGAGAACGTTATTGCTTCACTTCAGGTCGGTACCGCTCCTACAATGTCTGTTGAGGACTACAGAGCTCGCAAGGTTGCTCTTATTACTGGTAAGTGTT
>VCJJ01000792.1:12577-23680 GCA_024139415.1 Backusella tarrabulga | reverse complement strand
AAACGAAGGGGGGGGGGGGGTTTGAGAAAGAAACTAAAATAACCACTTTTATTATATAAAAAGGTGTTACCGGTCAAGATGGCTCTTATTTGGTCGAGTTTTTGTTGAAGAAGGGTTATGAAGTACATGGTATCATCCGTAGATCTTCTTCTTTCAACACTGGTCGTATCGAGCATATCTATAAGGATAGACATGAAACAAGTAAGTTGTAATATTTATAGAGTTGTACAGTGGAAACAAGAAACTGATTCAGTTATTTAAAAACATTTTAGACGTCAAGTTCTTCCTTCACTACGGTGATTTAACTGATTCTACCTGTCTTGTCCACATCATCTCCCAGGTTCAGCCTACCGAAGTTTACAACTTGGCTGCTCAGTCCCACGTCAAGGTCTCCTTTGACATGTCCGAATACACTGGTGATGTTGATGCCCTCGGTACTCTTCGTCTTTTGGATGCTATCCGTACATGTGGTTTGAACGACCGTGTTCGTTTCTACCAAGCTTCCACCTCTGAACTCTATGGTAAGGTTGTTGAAACCCCTCAAAAGGAAACCACACCCTTCTATCCTCGTTCTCCTTATGGTGTCGCTAAGCTTTATGGTTATTGGATTGTTGTTAATTACCGTGAAAGTTACGACATGTTTGCCTGTAACGGTATCTTGTTCAACCACGAATCTCCTCGTCGTGGCCGTACTTTTGTAACACGTAAAATCACTAGAGCTGTTGCTGATATCCACTTGGGTCGTCAGGACTGTCTTTATCTCGGTAACATTGATGCCAAGCGTGATTGGGGACATGCCCGCGATTATATCGAAGGTATGTGGCTCATGCTTCAGCAAGACGAACCTCAAGACTTTGTCTTGGCCACTGGTGAAACACACACAGTCCGTAGCTTCGTTGAGAAGGCTTTCAAGGTCACCGGAAAGAATATTGTTTGGGAAGGTGAGGGTGTAAATGAAATTGGTAAGGACGCTGAAACCGGTAAGGTGCGTGTCCGCATTGATCCCAAGTACTTCCGCCCTGCTGAAGTCGAACTCTTGTTGGGTGACCCCACAAAGGCAAACACCGAATTGGGATGGAAGCGTAAGGTTACTTTCGATGAATTGGTTACTGAAATGGTCGTTGCTGATATCGAAGGTGGTTTGAAGAATGATACCTACAACTAAAAAGTCTTGAAGAAAGAAAAATGATAGCTTATTTTCTACATTTTGTTATTTACTTTTTTTTACTAAAAAAAAGAATCGTGTATAATATTTTGATATAATGGTAATAAAACATACATAAAAAAATGCTTTTCGTCTTTTCTTTTTTCTTTTGGCCTACTTTTTAAAACGCCGGAAAATATTCCTTGGTAGCGAAGATCATTAAAACGTTAAAATGACAGTTTCTAAACATTTTTAGAAAAAATGTGTAACAGATCGTCATAAGTTTGATCTTTACTACTGATGTCTATTATAATACCAATCATTCATACGCAGATCCATTTTTTTTTTTCTTTCTTTTTTTTTTTATAAAAAAATAGCGATGCTATTGTACTCTATTTAGATCTTATATCGGGTCTTAAATTGAGAGGAGTCTCGAACAGAGGACCCAGCTTTTTGTAAAATGAAAGGTACCATACATCATTACATAGAAATATTAAATATAATTAATAAATATTATAATAGCTCAATGCTATCGTATCATAAAGAAGTGATCTTTTTACAAACATATACAATTTCATATATATATCAACACTTTATTATTGTCATTTTCAACCTTGCGTACGATTTAAATTAAGTGCGACCTTATAAAAGATAAAGTCCAATAAATTTGCAAATGCTAAATAGTCCACAATAAAAATATAAAAAAATGCCACAATTGATGATTATAATTCCGGTAATAATAGTATAATTGCATTTATTAAAAAAACTTGATCACCAACATAGTTCCTTCAAAACAAGGTATTCTTGGAAAACATCCGCTTTTAAAATTCTCTAAAAACATGTATACATTGAATTAGCATATTTGAAAATTGATTTGGTTTGAATATATTTCTTTTATTTTTCTCTAAAATAAAGAAAATGTCATGGCGATGCCTCTATTGAAGATGGCGATTTACTAATAGGAAAAGTGGGATTTAGAACACCTTTGATCTGAGGGTTTCATTCTCCCAATTTTCTATATTTTTTTGTTGGTGTGAAACTGTATTTGAACTAAAGTTACGTATGATCAAACGAGTATCTCATTAGCGATATGATTTATCTTGAGGCGAGCTTACTTTTTATGGAAAACTTACAATTGACTGTTTTAAAGGTATATATTTCTTGCTACCTTTTTTTTCAAACGCTAAGACCAACAATTGCTATTCAATTAATCATCGCTTCAACGTTTTGGTAGTATAGTTTAATAGTTAAGTTTAAGCATATATCTTTGACAACACAACTTCTATCCTATTATGGCTGCTTTGCTCTTGACTTGAAAATAATAAGTAATAAAAAAAGGGGTTCTTTGTTTCTAATAACCTATAATAGCTCATTAACCGGCGTTGACAATAACAGAAGTGTATTTAAATCAAAATATTTTGACTTAATAATAGTAGTAGATAGACGAATGTTTTGAAAGTAACGTTAGAGAAGTAAGGCACTAATTCTTCATTTCACGTTTACAGATATCAATGTGGTTTCTGTGTAACACGCAGCATATCTCATGGCCTGCTTATTATCATGCCATTGTTATGGCTTGTTTACGAGAAAAATATCCATTTTTAATCTTTTTAGGCTATTTAAAAACCTTCGACTTAATTAGTCAAGTGATTCCTATTGATTTTATTTAATGAAGCTTTTACGCTCCTGCAAATTGATTGTAGTTAGAATAGGATACTCAAAACAGAAATTATCAACTTTAATCGCTCAGCTTCAGAATAATTAGACAATTAAGGTAAAACCCTAATCTACCATCCACTTAAGGATTAACATATGCGCTGTTTTTGTACGCGATTGATCATAAAATGTAGCTATTTATATAACAATGCACTATACATTGTTTTCGCTCATATTAGTATGATAACTGCTTATTGTGGATTTTTTTTGTATTCGATGAATTTATAAATATAATCCATTTGGTTTCTAGCTACTCAACCATTTTTCTCTTTTTATAAAGAAGAAAAATCAACTCTATATTGTAACCTTGAGTCAAGGATGATGTTATACACCTGATTGTCCAATTCATTTTAGTGGTTTTGCCAAATCGTATTAGAAATTATAATTTCAGGGAATTAAAGGGGTTACTGATCCAATCATTTTGCTTGGTTTTGACGATTTTGGCGTTGAATTAGTGACAAGGAGTATAATATAAAAATACCTTGACCATCCTCTAATGACCAAACAAATCTATTTGATAAATATCTGATCTAACTAATGCTATTATAGTGGCGAATATACATTGTAATTACTTAATTGAAATAATGTATGGGGTGGTTTTTTTTGCTCTTTGTTGTAGAATGAAGTTAGAAAAGGAATGTGAGGTACTTTTCTTTTAAAAAAACTATTGGTTGGCCTAACAAAAAAGTAAAAAAATCAACGCCAAGTTATTAGCTTGAGGCTTAAAAAAGGAAATATCCGAATTTCTACACTTCTGGTAATAGATTACCACATGTTGCTCTTCCATGTGGACCATAAAGACCATTTGGCAACTGAATAAATAATAAATATATTTTTAATCATTCATCTTAAAGAAGAATGAAAGAAAAAGAAATAGAACAAACAAAGATCCAACAATAAAATCTCCAACAATAAAATTAAAAGATAAGGGAAAAGGATATTGAGCTTAAATGTCTAAGCAATTTCCTTTTTTCCTCTCGTTTTTCTTTGTTAAGGGGTAAGGGATTATTTTTTTCATATATAAATGAAAAACATGAACCAAATATTTCCCGTCTTTTTATTTCATTTCCAAATTTCTACACAAAAACAAAACAAAAATATACAAATGTCGTTTGTACTTCCTGCTTCTGGATGGTTGAAGAAAAAGATACGCCTCCCTCTTGGTGGCTCAAGATGGGCACTTCGCTATTTCATTTTGCTCGACTCTGAACTTCGAGTCTATAAGGATGAGGTAAATAAATACTTTTTCATGTATAGTTGATTATTGGGTTCTAATATTTTAAACAATTCCATAGTATACTTTAAGTCCATCCCATATTTTAGATATGAAACAAGTAGACCAAGTAATACCAATACCTACTACTCACCGACCATACTGTCTCCGAATTGATCGACTGAAAAATAAAAAGTCATGGGTTCTTGATTGCAATTCACAAACTGATCTAGAAAACTGGTTTCTGAATCTAAAAAAGCGACTTGATAGAATTTCAAGATCATTATGTGTAGAGAGTACTACTTCCACTCAACTGTACAGAGAGCCTACTTTGCCACTACGTTGTGTAAATATAGATAAAGAAGAAGTTAAAAAGGCATCTTCCTCTTTATTAGCCAGAAGAAACAAAGAGTTGGCCCCTATTAGAACAGATCTCTATGAGAGACCTAGCCCTCAATCACCCTCTACCATATCGAGTACACACTCCTCTCCTATAGTTCCTCTTAGTTCCTTAGATATTCCCCAATGTTACTGTAAGCCGGGAAGCATCTCTGTCGAAAACTATTCTCCAACTTACATGATCTATAAAAAGAAATTTCATATTTAGATCACTATATATATATATATATATATATCTATTTTTTCCCTATGTATTATTATCTTTGTATTTTACCTCATTTGCGATAAATAAAATTTTGATTATTTCATCAGTGTATTTAACTATCTATAAGATTTTTTTCTATACAAAGTATATCGAAGGGTAAAGTATACATTCAAGTTGGCTTTTTTAACTTCAAGAAAATTACAATGAGTACAAAAAAAAGTGACTATATGAAGTAGTCTCTCCTTTACTGCCCTTTAGAATCTCGTTTACGGTTGTTATTTTATCTATTAGTATTCTTCTGTGTTTAGAAAATGATTTTAGGAAATGGAAAAGCTGTCATCTTAAAAGCACTTATCCAATAAAACATTAATAGACGTCTATTACACGTTGCTCGATTATATACTTAAACCTGGTTGGATTGACTGCATAATATGCTATTATAAATTTATAAATCTAACTGTCCGGAATGAAAACCTTAATAATAATATTGCTCATGATGTATATAAATGTTTTCCATGGTGTTACATCATGCATTATTAAGCATAGCATTTTTTATTTCGATCGTATTGCTCATTTGAATGCCATGAAAATTTGTTGAAGTTTGTCAATACTGATGCTTTTATTGTCAAAGTGACTATCATTCGATAGTATACTTGTGCTATCATTCAGAAAGGAAGGATCACCATCTTTTTATAGGTTGATCGAATTTCTACAGGTTATTTAAAGTTTAAGCAAAACAACTGGGGCGGAAAATCACATATCGACTTCCCCGCTTTTTTCATTCCCCATTTGGATAGCTGCGGGGAAGCTATAAAATATTTTACTCATTTATTTTATTTTTTGTAATCTTCTTTCACTTTTTATTAAATTTGTTATCAACTTTATAAAACCTTAATACTTTATATAAAATGGAACCCAATTTGGAGACTGACAAGCCACAGTTAACATTACCGATAAAAATCAGGAAAAAGCCTGGACGTAAACCAAACCCTGTTTCTCCTATTATTCGTAAAGCACAAAATAGAGCAGCTCAGCGAGCCTTCAGGGAACGAAAAGAAAATTATATAAAGGAGCTAGAAAGTGCCAACAGTAAATTGCAAGAGCAAAAGGAAAAACTTTGCACAGAGAACCAAGAGTTAAAGGTTGAAGTTGAAGTGATGCGTTCGGAAAACTGGTATTTGAAGGGTATTGTTCTTACGCTCCATTTAATGTGCTATCAACATAATCTCGTAATTCCTCAACACGGCCCATTTTTCAGCGATGAGGTACTGTCTGTATTGGCTCAATCTATTCCCGAATCAATATCTACCTATATGGATCTCAACGGTATCAACAAACTTCCTAAACCTGAAAAGGTGTTTAGTTTAAAGAATCACATTAAGCCGGGGAACTGCGTTTTATCTTCCTCGTTCTCGCTTGCTGTTACTAAAGACGGTATTCAGCCTTTACCAGACACAATCGGTTTTAAACCAGATGTGGGTTCTACCATCCAAACTGAAAACACCGGACCTTTAGAAAATGTGTGCGACGTTAATCCTTCCTGTAGTGACTCTGTGTATCCACTTGAATTAGAGAGTCCTTCTCCTCCACCTTCTTCAGCTCTGGATAATTCAAATTCAGATAATGTCGAGAACATACTGCCTCGACCTGTCATGTTAACCAATGAACCTATCGCAACTAATTTAGCCGCTATTCAAGCACTCCGATTACGATTGAGACTTCAAAACATTCGAGCACGTACAGATACACTTGCTTTTGTTATTCGTCCAACTCTTTTACAGGTAAATGATGTGAAATGATGACGAAAAAAAGCTAGAATTTTTATTTCTAATATATTGTTGTTGTTGTTTTTTAGCTTACTGTACCTCATGATCCTCGTATTGATTTGCTTCCTACACCTCATATGCGTGATAGAATGATTCTTTTTAGAGACCGTTTTGACTTGGATGATTGTTTTCGATGTTTACTTGAAAACTCCCGGTTTCACGGTGGTGATCCTGCCATTGCTGCTAACTGGGAGCTCCCACCAGAATTTTTTGAAAAATATTGGTTCTTGACAATAGATTACGATCTTCGCCGCACAACTAACAAATGGAGAACCCTTCAAGGTCTCAGTAAACTTAATTTCAAAGATCAAAATTCTGTATCACCAGAACCAAAAACAGACGATGGATCAGAAAACCAACAACCTGCACTGGAACCATCTGATGTAAACTTGAATGATATTTCATCGCTGTTCGATTTTGATATAATGAAATTTGCTCGGCAAAATAATACGCACTTAAATAGCAATACACAAACTACATTGAACCCTTTATTTCATCAACAAGAACCTGAATCACCATCTAGAACCATGACATCTGAAATCAGCATTAACACGATTGAGTCAGTACTTCTTACCGATGGTACCAACATCCCAGGTTCATTAAGACCTACTACGAAAACAACAGGGACTATCAAACCTCGCCGTCATCATCCATACCTTAATAATAATAGATCAACCTCTAATACTCATGGATCACAAGAGCCTTGGGATTTCATTAATTCACAAAAAGATTGTGGTACAGTGTTATTATTGCAGTTTATATATAAAAATCGCCTTTACTCATTATTTGTATTTATTATTGTTATTATTTAGATATGCTTATTGACCGTCTTATAAATGCTGAACAAGCATCCGGATTTACTTGATGATCTAACACCGTTTTATTTCATACTACAAACTATACCTAATGTACCCTCTTCTCTATTCATCAATTTATGTGTATTATATTAAAAGTCTATCATTCTCCATCATAAGGTCAAATGTTTTCCCGAAGAATTAAAACTTTTTTTTTCTTATCTGGGGTCCGCATAGTATTGGGCAAAAAAGCGGCGAACTGCGGAAGATAGCAAATTGATTACAGAATGGCAAGAACTTTGGTCGGATTATTATGCATACTGTTATTTAGCGAACAATTGGAGGGGTGGATTAGTTATATTTTTTAAACTTTCTGATTTTATAACAAAGGAAATTATGAATCGTAACCATCAAAACTATACAACCAGAACCATGAAGCGTCAATCTGATATATTGAGATGTCAAAATGTTGCCTTCTATTAAAAAAAATAAATAAATATATATTTGAGTTTTTGTCAATGGTCTATACATAAAGCTATACTTGGTTTTAAGAAAGTGAAATTAAAAGAAAATATCTATCATTTTTCAATACACTATTACATTGACGAGTCCACTCACCATGCTTACTCTATGCTTCTAGTAGTGAATGAACATCTAAAATACAGCAAAACCTTATTTAAATTAGCGACAAATTAATCTACAGACATCTTGTATCTACATGTAAAGGGTTAATGAAATCCCGACCTTTTTTCTTTAGTCATTTCATCCTTTTAACATCAATGTTACTTTTCTCGATAGTTCTTCCTTGATTTTAAACTATGTTTTTCCATTGATTCTATTAAATAAACTTTAAAAATGCGTTGATGGTGTGTAGCATAGCTATAAGCCTTCTCAGGTCTCTTATGGAGTCGAACGGATTTTAATAGGGGAGTAAGCTTTTTTTTGTATAAATGAAGCTGAACTAAAGAAAAGTATATTTTCTAAATACATTAAGCACAAATAGATAAGTTGTATAAGTCTAAGCAATTGATACATCTATTAAAGTTTTTGGGAAAGCACTCTTTAAAGAGCAAACAGCATGGAGGAGAGAAGGGTCAATTCAATAAGGTGTGATTACTGTGACCGCGTTTCTCGGTATGCTTTACTTATTTCCAGCTGAGTAACGTAAGCAATAAGATCGTTACCTTGGTCATGATAATCTTGTGAAAAAGGATGCTCATCTTGGCCCAGGAAAAAAAAGTGAGGTTTCTTGGGCGAAGGTGTCCAGATTTCCTTTTTGGGATTTCAAATCTCACAGTGTGATAGACAACGCTTTTCACACTTTTTTAGTAGACCTATTTATCATTATAACATCATGTTTAGTTTTGAAATATTTATAAATGTAAAATCAATCCTATTGAAAGAAAGGTGCTTGTAAGGGTCAACATTCGTCAAAGACTTATGTTATAGGTGGTTTTTCTCTAGGTATAGCTGTTGTTGATGGTAGATGGGCTCTGTTTTCCTATTATCGAAAGATGTGTATATCACCTGCTGAATTCAACTCTATCATATCTGTGCAATATCTCAATGTTTTTATATCCTGTTATTCTTCAATGTTATGTAATATACCACCAAGGACCTTGCTACACGAAAGCCTAATTAATTATTTGTTCACCTTCTGAAATCTACTCCGTATACGATACATGTTTCTTTTTTCTTGTTTATTCCCTATATTTTTTCCAGTTATTAGTGTATTGTTTGTCAAAACATATTCGCTTTTTAAGTGCTCTAATTGATTTGCTTTAAAGCGTGTTTGGTCTTGGTCATTCTACAAAAAACATTTGAGCACGATTTTGTCTTTCATATATATTTAAAGTCCATATTTGCATAATGGATGGCTTTGCATGTCCAAAAAATATACTATAGAAAGCCTATCTCCCACAAAGACTGAAAGCTCAAATAAAAAATGTCAAACGTTACACGGTCCTTAGCATTCTCTGATTGTCGTACAGCAGCAATATCTTATGTCTGTGGAGACTGATCCATCTATATTTTGCAATTGATGTATCGAATATAAATATATGAAGTGAAACCAATTAATGTTATTAAACGAATTAATGGTGTGTGTATTTTCATTAGTAAAAGTGGCGCAATTAAGCTTATAAAAAGTGCTGCTGATCTGAGGTGTTTTAAAAATATACTTTTTTTTTACTAAGTAAAGTCAATTTTTTGTACCATGGTTTGATGTCTGTAATACTCTTATAATAAAACAAGTGCTCATCATAAGGTACTCTTTTAATATATACACTGATTCTATTTAATAAAACTAAGTAATGTGCGAATAATTAGTTCATTTGAAAGTGCATTTTTATATTGAGCTAAATAATAAAATGATCGCCGTTTTGCTCTAAGCGAAAAATTTTACTGTGTTTTGATTGGATAATCACAATAGAGAATGCTTGATTTCCTAATTTGTAATGGCACTTTTTTTATTAAAAACTAAAGGCATCCTTTTTGTTTCCCTTTTTTTTTTCTCCATATTATCATTCCAAAGATGTCGTATTTACGTATATTAAGGTCGAAAATATGGGTCGCCTCTATTGTGATGATGGTTGTTTTCTTTGGTACACTGTTTTCATATCGCCAGTCACAGACTAGACCAAACTATAACCCATCAAAACGCATTATTTCCTTCAACAGATTGTCAGGAAAGCATAGACAGCTACTCACATCTTCAGTAGCACATATACGCAATGGTTATGTTGCTAATCGCACGCCAGACATTGACACTCCTCCACTACTTATTCTTCCAAATACCAGTAAACAAGCTTTGGAACATCAACTTATTCATATAAGCAATGCATACTTGTTTTCAATGTTGATTGATGGCTCTGCATTTGCCTACGACACAACTTGGCCAGTGCGATTTGAATGGTACTTTGAACCTACTCCTGGTTACATGGCAATGAACAGCCATCAGGCTCAGTTTTATCTCGACAGGACATCAGCAGAATCCATCCAATCCCAAAGCCCTAGTGCAGCTGAATTATCCTCACGATCTTTCAGAGATGACTACAAGACAGGCAATGTTCAAATTGTACGGACAGAGAAGGAATGGGGCACTGAGCCAGTCTGGGACGATCTCAAGAAAAACCCTTCAATGCGTGGACCTGGTGGTAAGTATCGTCTGAACCACCTCGATCAAAAATCCGATTGGTTTTGGGTAGCGAGTCGATTGCTATTTTCAAGGCCCAGTGGATGGTTTCAAACCCAACTGGAGCCCTACAAGGAGTTGCTGGGTGGCAAGCTGCAGCTTGGAGAGGGGCTCTCCTATTTCGATCCTGAAAATAGCCTATCTCCCGAAATTTTAACTCGCTGGTTCCGTATCGGTGTGCGTTTTGTAGGCAACAGTGAAGATGCGAGCTGCATGGCTTCTCATATTGCAGAAAAGTGCCAGCAGGACCGTGCATGTCACGTCTTTGTTTCCGCTCCTGATCGTGGACGCTTCCAGCTCATTCGTTCTGCAATGACAAAGTACCTTGGTCCGTATCGCATCTCGGTCCATGCTGTGGCCGAAGGTTATAAATTCACCAGTTTCGATCAAAGTATGAAGGCCGATGATGACTATAATCCCTTTGACTCCGATGAGAGTAGACTAAAGATGAACTATGCACGCTCCTTTATGGACTGGTTTATTTTATCTCGTATGGACTATTTAGTTGGGCAAGAGAATGATACTTTTATTACTACTGCTGCATGGGCTGCCCAAGTGCAAACCGACTTGAAAAGGACTGGTAGCTGGCATTTGGAAGCAATGGAAAATTGGT
>VCJJ01000791.1:0-16478 GCA_024139415.1 Backusella tarrabulga | reverse complement strand
TAAAAAAATTAAATACGCAAAAAAAAAATCAGATGCGCAAATCGATTGGAAAAAACCAATATATGATACTAACATTGGTGATGAAATAAATCGTTTTTAAATAACAAATAAACTTTTAATTGAAAAATGTATATACTTTTTTTGAGATTCAATCCGTTTAAATATGCACATTTATAAAATTAAAATGAAATCCACAAATAGGAACCATTTTCTTTAATCATTTATCACTGTAGTATCATTGAACATTTTAGATTCATCATTGTTGCTTCTTTTTTTTCTCGAAAATTATCAGCACAGGCACTTTTTGTATGCAGTTCATGTAGTATCACATTTTCTTTTTTCTTTTATTATTAATACTTTTATTTTTTTGGTTACATTAATCAAAACCCAGGTATATGTCTATTTTCTATCTCGTTATTGTTCAATAAGTCCCTTCTTTCTATAAATCCAGCTTTTTATTCCATCCCAAATCCAACTAAATCATCGCCCAGGCATCCATTCTCTCTTTCAATGCCAATGGTAGACCATGTTGTACCGTAATCATGTCCAGGGTATACTACAATGCGATTATCCAGAGGTCCCAAAATATGACGAAGTGTATGCTCCATCACACGTCTGTCTCCACCGGGTAAATCAGTTCTTCCACACAATCCTCCACACAATAGCACATCACCCATCAGCAGTCGTGCGCCATTCACCAAAACGGATTGAGAACCCGGTGTGTGTCCCGGTGTGTGGATAAATCGAATATGCATGTTCCCCACATTCAGCTCCTCTGTGATGTCGGTACAGGTGGGTACAACCTTGTTGCGAGGGATGGATGAATTTGCCTGTTGTATAAAAGGAATGTCCTTGGGGTGAATGTAGGCTTTGATGTGGGGTAGTTTTTTGAGTAATGCTGCGAGACCGGATATCTTGATGGGTAAGTTGTCGTAAGGTGGAGGGGGGGATCCACCTACATGATCGAAATGATAGTGTGTGACGATAGTAGAGACGATGGTGTATCCATGATCATCCACAAATTTAAGTATACCATCAATATCCCAGCACTGTATATAAAAAACAATGTTGAATATACATCCCCTCTTTTATATGCCCCCATATCCTTTGAACACTTACAGCATCCACTACTATACATGATTTGGTTTTTCGATCGACAATCAAGTGAATGATATTCTTCATGTGTGAAGCAAGTTCATTTAGTTTGTTATGTATAGGATTCAATGGGTTTCTTTCAATAGCAAAATCTATACCAGCAACAAGTTGAATGATTTCAATCCCCATTTCGTAATTATCTTTTTCGATGAAAGCTTTTGTGATATGAGATGCGATTTGCTTAGCACTTTGTGGTTCCTAAGTTTATTTATCGATATGTTAGTTTGTATAAATAGATGGTGTACTATATTTAGAACGATACCCTTACATTGTCAATAGCAAGTTTATAATATTTTATTGCCTCATCAAACTTTGCAAGTCTTACAAGAGCTTCTGCATGTCGAAAGTATCCCTGTGGACGGGGTAGGAAGATTTCAATTTCCGCTGTAGGATTTTTTTTGTTATTTATTTTGTGATATACCTTTGACCATTTGGGGGATAAAGTCATCACTTTGACTGCGTCTAACCTGGCTTTTTCGAACTGTCTTAGCTTTATATAGCTTGCGCTTCTATTAGAATAAGCCAAAGCCAAGTAACTATCTTGGGCATCTTTAGAATTCGAAAGCGCCTTTGTATACTCTGTAGCCGCTTCAGCGTAATGGTGTCGCTCAAAAAGATCGTTGGCCTTTTGAACGAGCTTAAATGATTTTTCGCTCGGTGCAGCTGGTTGAAAACTCATGTAAAAAAGAAAAGAAAAAGTAGGAAAGAAAAAGGAAGAAAGAGATTTGAATTATAAAGAAAAAAAAGCTGAATAAAATAGGAGAAATCAGGTAATAAATAAAAAACAGGTTGTCAAACCCAAAGTCATAACACAAAGCGTATAAAGGGAGACTACAAGAAAATGGATATTTGACACACAAAATATATTTGTTTTAATGATATTATATTTTATTATAAATGAATTTAAAATAACAATCTTTTTATATCTTTACATGCATTTTACCTATAAAGATAATATTAAGAATTAGTAAAGGAAATACTTTATGTACATTATACAATAAAATAGTAAACTATATAGAATCAAATGTGTGTCAGGGATATCTTTGCGTATATTGACATCCGAGCTATGGTTTTGTCCTCATGCATTTCGGACTGGTGCCAGCGAAAACTCATCATTCCAGCATTTGATTCATATATAACTTCTATTTTATATATATATAAAACTGCTGTTTACATACCTTTTTCAAATAAAATGAACTGAAGAAAAAAAAAGGATATTGAAACTTTTGAGAATCGCGTGTTTTATAGGGATTAATCAAAAAAAAAAATTTTTAATGTCTTACATGGTTGATTGAGACTGTTATTTACTACCCGTGTCACGATACTGTTGATACTTATTGGCTGGTTTCTTTTCACGGCTGTTCAAATCCATGACTGTATTTCGAATAATTTTTTTTTCTGGTTTTGAGTCTGCTCAGACGATTTTACTTTGAAAATGTGTCTGCATTTTCACATTCAATGCAGAACTATGGTCTATACTTTTATTGGGTCACAATAGCAGCGCACATGCCTGCACTTTTTTGATCAGATAAAGGGGAATGATACATCTACCTTTTTGATTCTGTAGACCGATGTTTTAAACAGTAGAAAATCAAACTTTCTTTTTTGCTGCTGAAACCTTGATATTCAATATAACTATCCCCTTGATCATCTTACTTACAAAGGTTTATTTATAAACCTTGAATGGTGAAAGGAAAAAAAGTGTGACTTTCACAATAAACTCATTTATTATAAAAAAAGAAAGAAAGGAAAAAAAAAAGTTCGCTGCAAAATCCCTATTCTAAATAAAATCATAAATCAAGAGTTTTCTTTCAAACATCTGCCTATGGGTAAAAGTAAAAGGCCCAAACAGTTATTTTGTTGCTTTTTTGGAGCCAACTTTTTTTTACGGATCCCATAGAGGACATCTATTCCACTATTTAACTGCTTGGTCTCTTTGAAAGCAAAAGCTATTGGTTCTTATTGAATTCCAATATGGAATGGCCATTATATCATATTTAATAGATTGTTTTCTTTTATCATATATCTACTTTTTTTCCTTCAAGTCTTTTTTTTTTCATATTTAAACAAGGTGGTGTGATTTATTTTACCATGAGGACTATACCATGATAATGAATAGGTCATGAAAACTATGGTTGCCAAACCTGAATTACTTCTGGAAATGTTGCACCCCGACAAGTGAATCCTAAAATATTAGCAAAGCCAATAAATGAAATGAAGTCTTTCACTAAAAAGAAAATCTAAACTTAATCTATACTAAAAGAGAACCATCTTTATTCTTTCCTTACCTTTTTTTTTAATGAGATATGTGCCAATGGTTTTTACGATAGTAAAGAATGAGTGTTATCTTCTTTTGGTATTAAAAGAACAATCGATATATATTTGCGAAATATTCATTAAAAAGTGAAATTGAACATTCTCTTGTTTAAATACAAAAAAAAAGAACATTCTCTTGTGTATACGCGTGTGTGAGATAGTGGGAGACTGCCCCTCATCTCATTTGTGTACAAAGAAAAATAGCTGTGTGAGATAGATGGTTTTGTGATTGAAAAGCAAATGTAGCACACATTATAATCGCTCTGGTAACAGCCAAGGGAGTCTATTTGTTTTAAAGGATTATCAAAAAATCAATGGCAAATAGGTAATGCCACTAATGAGAAGCCACATATTCTTACACTCTTGATAGATAATAGTTATAAATCAAGTCTACATGTGTACGGCATATGTATATATAATAAAAAACATTGCGTGTATCTAAAAAAAGAAATACAGATACGTCTCCCCTTGAAACAAAACTGTTATTCTCAAATCGGAAGAGGTAGTAGTTTAGTTTATATACTCATATAGTATAGAATAACTTAATATTGAAGTGCAAACCATCCTTTACCAAGCTTATCAGTGATAGAATTAATTATAGAAAATTTAATAAATATTTTGCGCTTTTACGTTTGTTTTTTCTTTTTTACATTTTGATGGGATTGTATGTTGTTATAGGAACGGAGGTGTTTTGGTTCGGATGCAATCAACCATGCCGTTTGAATTTTGATTATAAGCTATTTTTCTTTTCCTCCCTCTCGTTTATTTCTCCCACGTTTTATCAGTGTCCTTTCCCTTCCAAAAATAAGGTTCGACTTTTCAAAACTGGTAAATTGTTCATAAAAGTGATATGAGAAAAAAACTTATAAATTATAGTTCTCCTAAATTAAGTTAAATGTAGGACCTTATAACATCCTAATTTCTTTCGTGAAATTGTTGAGGACGACGTGCAGGGCATCTGAAATGTTGACAGACATTAAAAAGTCAGCTATTAAAAAAAGCATGTGCGTAAAGCACGTATGTCCATGCTAAACCTTTGAGGTTTTAACCTACTTTAACTACCTTTTCAGCGCTTGTTTGTTTTGTTTTAATTTTATATTTATCTCGAAATGAACTCATTATTCCTATGCATAACATACGGAAATAAGGTGACAAAGGAAGCTACTAAGGGCATTTGATATTCCTTCCATTTGGCTCATTTACTTATGGCCGCTGGTTCCCTGTCGTTTTGCACGTTTTAAGTTTGAGTAAAGAAGAACATGTGATTTTAAGTAGTTTTGAATGGTTTGTACGACTATTTTTGTTCCACACATTTCAACTTCCTCAAAAGGTAGGTAAGTGCACATAATTTTTCATTCAAAATTAATAGGAATAAGCTGAGTAAAAAAAAAGATAATGTCATGTACTTTATTACTGTACTAAGCGTTGCATTTAGCTGATTTACTTTGTATATTTATGTGTTTTTTCTTCGTTATATTTCTGTATTACTTAAATATACGCTATAAACAAATAAACTATATATTCTAATAATCTGGTTAGACTTTCTTTAGCAACAAATACATGAGAAATACCTTATTTAACTTTAGCCAAAATAACATTTATAAATATTACGACTAAGTGTGAACTTGGAAAGAGAAAAAAAAAAGGTCATGGATTCTCAAACCACGGCTGATTGAGAACAATTTTCTCTTTTTTATTACCTAGTAACAAACAAGATAAATAATAATGATGATGATGATGCAAGGCCAATAAAATGCATTTATAATTTCTTGACGTTTTACAAAAATGGTACTCCAGCAATACATTCTTCACACAACGTCATTCCTCCCTTTTTTTTACTATTATTAAATGTCCGAAGATGGCCCTTCTTTGCCCCCTACGAGTTTGCTTAATAGGCCATCATATAATGGTTCCGGTAAAATTAAATCAATAAATGCAACATTGTAATACAAAATATTTAAATTGCAATTTATTCAACTATTTATTTCGTGACCATTTGGACGATTGAAAACAAATTTATCTTAGCGTTAAAGTGGCTGGAATAAAAAAGCGCGTTGTGTCAAATAATCCAAATATAGCAATTTGGTACTTCCAAGCCAATAAAAACTGCATGACATCAGTAACAGTGACTCATTTTGAGCACAAAAGTTGAAAGTTAGAATCAATAATATATTATTTTTTTGCATATTTAATTGAATTTATTTATTTATATTATGAACATTATATTAAAAAGGGTATAATAAGATTCAGGTTTCATATATAGTGTAATAACAGAGAGAAGTAGGTAAATAGACATATAATACAAAAGGGTGTTATAGCTTAAATATAACTATTATGGCTCACGTTTTGAGGATGGCATGTCAGTTCAAAGTCAAGTTCAAACTGGTTATCTTTTTCATATTCATATTCATGCTCGTGTTCTTGTTCTTGTATTAATGAACAGCTCCACTGAGATGGGTGCACTCCGTTTCTGGGACATGAATCCTTTAAGAAAAAAAAGGTTAGAACTAACCACGGTTTCTGCAATTTTCTGTTCAAATTCTACCTGATGTTGAGGAAGCCAGTTTCCACATAGTTCACAGGTTGCGGGACAGACGATTGAAGGGATCATTTAGAGAGATAATGTAAAAGTGAATATTTATATTGGTATAATTTATGATAAAAACAAGAAAAAGGGCAGGAAAAAGAGTATTTAAAATGGGGGTTATTTATACTTTTTTCAAAAAAAAGTTCTGCTAAAAATCCATTTCAGTTTTGGCTTAAGCTTCCCCCACATTTTTTTTGATTTATTTTTCTTGTAATACTTTCTATTTACATTGATATGAAGGGAAAATAATAATAAAATAAAAAAAAACGAGAAAAAAAACGAGATTAAAGTACCAATTAGATGTTTTTTTTCTGAGCCTCCTTATTTGCCACCACCAGACACATGGGACTCCTCCATAGCTAACATAGGGTCTTTATCCAAAATATCATCACCGAAATCGTTGTTAACTTCTTCGTGTAAACGTGTGAAGCGCTTGCCACTTTGGTTCTTCATTTTGCGGATAAAAGCGAGAACAGCCGTCACAACACAGGTTAGAAACACCAGACCACATCCAACGCTAATGCCAATGATGGCACCTATGGAAAGTTTATTGCTTCCGCGCTCAATAGTAGGAGCATCTGCATCAAGATTTTTATATGAAGAAGGAGCAGAAGCCTTGCTCCAATTATCCATGTTACACCCATAATCTGAAGTTGCTGTGTTACTTGACTCATTGTTTGAATAATGTCTCATGAAGACCCGGTCACGTTTAGTGAAATAATCTGGGAATTGTGCTTGAATCAAATCCTGAAGAATTAGATCGGGTCTTGCCATTGAGCGTGTCCAATAATCTGTGCCAAAAAAAATTTAACGTAAATGGGATTGAGCATTATTTCCCACACTTTTGATAAATTATGCCTTACCTGAGGCGCCTTGGTTGGATACTAAATCAAGTCTCCATAATTCACTATTTCTCTCAAATGGAGGTGCATCCATGGAGTTAATATATTTTTTACTGGTTTTAAATGCATCCAAGGCGCTAGATTCGCTCTCTTTGATTTTATCTGCAGAATATCCTAGCCAATTTTGCCAATTGGCATAACTCGCGTCAAAAGCATATTCTGGGGTTAAATCGATAACAATAGAAGAATTCTGGAGCTGGCCTTTCATTACTGAAGGATCACCTGGTTGGGCTGTAGTTGGTGTAGTCAAGTTTCCTCCAGCATCAGCTGTAAGATTTTGGAAGTACTGATCTCGAGGCATAGAAAACTTGGTTGAAGAAGGATCATAGCTCATAAAGGTAATATTTCTCTTGTAGGCAATATTAGCATTATTAATGCTATCACGATAGGTGTTGTAATCGGTTTGGATGTCATTGAAAATGGTTTCTGCCTGGCTCTCCTGATTGGTAAACAACGAGAAGTACTTAACCCATTGGGCATTCTACATAATTGATATAAGTAATTGCTTATTGAACCTCTCTTTTTTTTCTTAATATATACTTACACCTAAAGGTGTTGAGTCGTATCCCATGCCAAACCCTACACCTTTTGGATCATTTACAGACGATGTAGAGTAAATTGCCAAATCGTATGCCGATCTATCAAATGAAGAATCACTAGTGTTGAATAGTTTGGGAGTAGAGCTGGTACTGCAAGAGGATGTTACATTGGTTGTATTTCCCACATATACAATATTATTGCTTTGTTTGAGAAGCTAAAAAAGAGTAAGATGAAATATAAATTAGAAAAAGAAAGAGGAAAGTTTAGACAACGGCTTGATTTTCCTACAGGGACTCGCATTCCTTCCCCTCTCTCTTTTTTTTTTAAAAAAATAATATTTACATCAAGGTATCCAAGTGCTCTTGTATCAACAGCAGCAAATGACTTGACAGGAATTTGGATAAACGTCTTGGATTGAAAATCACTGCCAACTGATGGAGCGGACTTGGTACAATAAAGCACATAATACTCGTCCAATGCAATATTATGAACCAATTTGTAAGTATTCTGATAAGTAACATTGAATTTGGCATTATCTATAAGGAGCATTAGTTTTCTTTATTCTTTATTCATTATCTATAGGCTATACACTAACCAAGTTTTGTTAAATCAAGTTTATTGTCGAAATAGTCAGTGGTACTAAAAGAGTCTGCATTCAAGCAATCGCTTGTATCTGTGCTAGATGCAGTGGCAGAGGTACTTTCTACCGTAGTAGATGGAGTATCAGTTGCCAAAGTAGGAGAAATCTCGGTGGAAGCGACAGCAGTGTCAGTAGTAGCAGCCTCTGTTGAATCTGTTGCTGCGTTTTCAGTGGGTGTAGCACCGGTATCTTGAATTGATTCTGTAGCTGCAGAATCAGATGATTCCTCTGATTGCTCTTGTGCAGATATACAACATATTAAAGCAACTATAAAAAATATTAATATATGAGATTTAAGCATTACAGATAAAAGTAGAAAAATGAATTAGTAAAAAAGAAAAGAAAGAGATAATACGATACTGTCTTGATTAAAAACTTTTTATAATCTATTTATAACATTCCATCCGAGTTTTTTTTTTACAGAAAGATGATCACCTTCTTTTTGGAAGCAGCACAATAGTATGTTTTCAATGAGTAAATGCAGCTTAATTTCCAGCTTCTTTGACTTTTCTAATGAATATATTACTTAATTCTAAGCATAATTTCACTTTATACATTCAGTTGGTTGTATTTGATAACTTTTAACTATTTACATCATCCAGTTAAAGGGCAATGGCTGAACAAAGTAAACCGCCTTACGGAATGAATAGATATCTTTGTGGCTCCCGAGATGTTAAAAAATATATTGTTAACTCAGACGGCTTCTTCATTATCATTCGTGTAACATATTGATTTTTCTTTAGTGTGAAGCTAAGCTTTAGGTCCAGCAATTTAACCAGTATAACTCTTCCTTTAGTAAGATGAAGTTTATACATATACGAATTCTCTTTAATATATTTTTATGATTGCTTCCGTTTCCAGTATAGCAAGGTACGAAGAGAAGAGGAAAGTAAATCGGAGATAAAAGCGATATTGAGCCCGTAATTAATTTATATATAGAAATTGTGATCCAACCTTTTGACATTTATATCTATTTTCAAAAAATATATATTTAGAGAGAAAAATACCCAAAACACGTAACAATAACTTCTATTTATAATATTTTTTAGTGGTATTATGTACTAAATTATAAAGCCATACTTTTATTTTAAGTACGCGATTGCTACCTACAATTATTCTTAATAGCATTGAGGTGAGTCTATTTTATTGGTAGTTATGGAAACTCAGGTCCAGGGGCCGTTATGAAAGGCTTTCAAAGCTGGAGTATTTGTTAATCCGACAAATTGAGTGGCAAGCAGCGACCAATAACATAAAACTTTAGCTTTTCAATGAAACCCAATGATCAATTATATAAAAAGGGCGACTTTTTAAGCTTTCATTAAACGCTTTATATAGGAATTTAATTATATATATATGCATTTCATTTTTTGAAATAATATAAAGAACAATCAAGGAATTTGGTTAATCGTCAATCACACAGATTCATCGACATTACCTATCAAAATTTAATCAGGAGAATACTTTGAAAATAAAGTGTTGTCAGAAAGTGACATCATGGGCTTATTTTGATAAAAGATATGAAATTGTTTAAGAACAGTCTATACATTTTTGGTTATTGCTTGTTCGTTGAATGGCTACGAATGAGGCTTGCATCAATATCGCATAACTCTGTAATGGTAACAATATTTTTGTATTGTTTATTAAATGCTAGGTATCCAATATCATGGGAGAATTTGAATTGAAACCAATAAATGGTCTACTTAAATATATATAAACCCTCCCCGGATGAAAGAGCTTCTATGTCGAAAAATTGCTTTAGTATTCATCTTTTACAAAATATATATCCATTTTTTCTTCAGCACTTATTCAATGTGTATGACACTTAGGATATTCTACAATATGACGCATGTGCATTTGTGCATAGAAAATTATTATCTAGAAAGATAATAATAGGAATCACTTGTGATGTTGAGTTCTATCCAGATAAAAAAATCAAAAACAGTTCGGTACTTGAAAATAGCCGACCTTATGCAAAGCAACATTGAAAAGGGAAACTCTAATGGATACATACGATAATTTGTTATTATAAATAATCATTTGAGAAAACTTAATCTGCGATGACTCTTTTCGTATTCGAAATATTCTGATTAAGGTAACAGATCTGATTTATATGTTTGTAACAAATCTGATTCCTATTTTTGTCTTATAAAATAAAGATTTACGTTGTACTATTTTTTTTTCCTTAAAAAATATTATCAGTTTATCCTTCAAAAATAAATAAAAAACACAGTTCTTCATATTTTTATGTGGATTTTGTAATAAGTGATCTTTATCATGTAAAAAGGCGTTAAAGTTTTACAGGGGTATTTAATATCCTGTACACTACACTGCTGATCCGAATAATCGAGGAAATAGGGCCTTGAAATTCTCACGAATAGCATTATTAGCATGCATAAAGCAGATACACGAGATTGATTTGTTATAAAAAATGCCATGCTTTCTACAGAGCACTGAGGATCACCATCGAGATGAGCTCTAATAATTTGAGTGTTACCCAACATGTGATGCTTATAATGTTGGATAATACGTTTAGTGTCTATTGTTATTGACAATTACAAATACTTCAATGTTTTTTAAATGCGTTCTAGAAAAATTAAGGTAAAAGAAAGGTTGGATCACTTTTTACTTTTGTAATAAAATACAACAATGGATTACTAAATTCAAACTATTGCATCGAGTAATTTTTTTTAGCATAAAAAAAGAAAATGTTGTCAACAATACTACAGCAGAACTAGAAAAAAAACTGCTATTTTAATAAAGATTTGATTGAAAATCTTATTTCTAAATTCCATTAAAAGCTAAAATAAAAAACAGAGCACATATTTTCTGACCTTATAATCTTTATACTCCAATAACGACTACTAAAATAAGGCATAAAACAAATCACCACTTTGTGTAAGAGAGAAACGGTTCATACAACTGATATTTCTTTTGACCACATGAATTTCTTTTAAATCTCTTCGTTCGATTTAATTAAACTTCATTGATATTTGTTTACTAATACCTTTATCATGTAGCTTTGATTTTTTGGCATGTTCCTGGCAATTATTCTATTAGCTATCAAAAAAAAATGAGTAAATATATTGTATTGATTTTAGATTAAAAAAGAGAGAGAAAAGAAAAGCATGGACAGAGCAGCCCTAAAAGGGAATGAGAAAGTGTGAATTGTAACCACTCTTCTCATGGTGAATTATCGGTTCTTTAAGTTGGCATTGAATTTGAAATACAGCATTTTCATGTGAAGAAGTAGATCACTCGAATGAGGAGATGTGTCACATAACATAGGTATAAAATAAAATATGAATAAACAGGTCTTTTATATTTTATATTTACCTGTTTTATTTATTTCTCATTTTTCTCGACCGAAGCTTATTCATTATCTTCCTTTCTCCTTTCCTTTGAATTATAAACAATAATGAAAACTTTCACTGTTGAATGTGGACCTGAGCAGCCAAACGGCGGTCGTGCTAGAAGATCAGTTTATGCAAAAGAAGGTCTTACACGTAGCCCTGGAGGCAATGTACATACCTTATATGATGTATTGACCCATAGTGCCAAGAAATACCCTGATCGCAAAGGATTTGGTTTCCGTAAAGTAGAGAAGACGGTTTCCGAAGATAAAGAAGTAACAAAGTTTGTTAACGGTGAAGAAGTCAAGCAAATGAAGACTTGGAGTTATTTTCAGTTGTCTGGCTACAACTATCTTTCATATAAAGAAGCTTCTCGTTTGGCCCATGATGTAGGTTCTGGTTTGGCTCAAATTGGCTTGAAAGAAAAGACTAAAATTGAGATTTTCTCCCCTACTAAGTAAGTTTGTGTTTTTTAATATACCTTATTATCGCTGGATCTAATTATCTATTTAGCATGTATTGGCTTTTAACCGCTCATAGCGCTTTTACTCAAAATATGACTATTGTCACTGCATATGATACTCTTGGTGAAGATGGTTTACTTCATTCCATGAATGAAACCGAAGTTGAAGCCATTTATACCGTAGGTGATTTACTCCCTACTGTTGCTAAAGTAGCCAAAAAATGCCCCAGTCTTAAATTCATTATTTACAGTGGTGAAACTAAACCTGACGTTTTAAAAGACTTAAAAGATAATGCCACTCAAGAAATCTATTCTTTGGATGAACTTGCTCGTATCGGTAGAGACAACCCAAAAGAACCTAGAATACCCGAGCCTGAGGACATTTGTTGTATCATGTATACCTCTGGAAGTACAGGAAATCCCAAAGGCGTGATATTGTCACATAAAAACATTGTAGCTGCAAGTAAGTTTATTATTATTATTGTTGTTACTATTACAGGTGAACAAATTAACTGATTTTTGATAATTAGTTTCTGGTTGTAATGCACTCTTGGGCCATATTATTACTGACCATGACAGCATGATGGCATATCTTCCTTTGGCTCACGTATTGGAATTCGTGGTAGAAAACCTTTGCGTATTTTGGGGTGTTACGTAAGTGAAACAGTTACACCATGTTTATTTATTTTACTTAAATGTCACGACTAGACTTGGATATGCATCTGTTCGCACACTCACAGATGCTTCAGTTCGTAACTGTAAGGGAGATATCAAAGAATTCCGACCTACGTTGATGACAGGTGTGCCTGCTGTTTGGGAATCTATTAGAAAGGGTATTCTTGCTAAGCTGTCTAGCGCCTCCCCTAATGCCCAGAAAATTTTCCACAAAGCATATGCGTCCAAGGCATGGTTACTTGAGCGCCACTTACCTACCGGATTTATTGATAAAGTGGTCTTCAATAAGATTAAGGAGCAAGTCGGTGGCCGTCTTCGTTTCGCCTTGTCGGGTGGCGCTCCTGTATCAGTTGAAACACAAAAGTTTTTGTCTGTAACTGTCTGCCCTATTTTAGGAGGCTTTGGTATGACTGAGAGTAAGTCTTTTTACATATATATTGGAGCGAGATAAAGATATGAACTAACCTTTTTCTTCTCAATCAAAATTAGGTTGTGGGTAAGATTTACGTTTGTAACATTTATTTCCTATACTTCAAAAGTATTAACTGATTTATTGTAGTATGTGTAACATCATGTCACCTGAGCAGTTTGCATATGGTGAAGTTGGTGCTCCTGTTCCTTGCGTTGAAATAAAATTGGTGGATGTTCCTGAGGCAAACTATTTCTCCACAAACTACCCCAAACCTCAGGGAGAAGTTTGGGTTCGTGGTCCAGCAATTACAAAAGGTTATTGGAAGCGTGATGATATTACAAAGGAAACCATCACTGAAGACAATTGGTTACAAACTGGTGATGTTGCGGAATGGAACGAAAATGGAACATTGACTATTATTGATCGTAAGAAAAATCTTGTAAAACTTAGTAATGGTGAATATATTGCTCTCGAGAAGTTGGAATCCATTTATAAAAGTTGTGTAAATGTCACCAATTTATGTGTCTACGCTGATCCTTTATATCCCAAGCCTGTCGCATTAGCTGTTGTAACTGAGCCTGTTATTCGCAAAATTGGTAGCGAAAATGGCGTTACTGAAAATGATTTTGAAAAGTTGTGTCAAAATGAGAAGGTTAAAAAGGTTGTACTTGACTCTCTTTTAGCTCAAGGTAAAGAAGGAGGATTGAAGGGCTCAGAACTTTTATTTGATGTTTATTTATGTCATGAGGAATGGACTACTGAATCGGTAAGGAAAATATTTTACTCTATTAAATGATACTTTATTGACTATTATTTTTTTTCAGGGTTTATTGACTGCTGCACAAAAAATCAAAAGACCTGAAATCAACAAAACTTTCAAGAATGAGCTTGCTGACATGTAAGTATGATATATTTATTAAATAAACAACTCTAATGATTTTATCTTCATTTGTAAACTAGGAACTCCAAGCAAAAGCACTAATTTTGACTACTTATTTCCATTACCATATTTTTTTAATCGCATATTGTATTGTCCGCAATGTACTTAAAGTGTTCCTTTTTGAAGATATGAATTAAAATAAGAAATAAGTTTAATTGGATAACTATAGTTTTACTTTATTTGTAATAAGAACAACAATAGTTTGTTGCTACTCAAAAGAAAACTCTGCCTTTTTTTCTTCATAAAAAAGCTTATATTATAAGGAGTTAAATAATAAGGAGATGTGGTAGATCTAATGTAGCTAATATCATTGGTAATTATAAAAGGAGTAAACAAAAAAATAAAAAAGTAGGGGAATTATGGTCGGTTTAGCTCTGTCAAAACAACAACCTCTTGGTGCTGCTTAATCTCGAGTCTGACGGGTTTATCACCACCTACTCTTTGTAATGCTCTTTCGCTCAGCTGAATTTCGGCAGGGTGGGTGGTCACTAAAACATAGATACAAATTAGTAAAACGTTATTCAAGGTTTAAGTGAATTTGAAGTACTTACCCCAATGAACAACCATTGCAGCAACAGTGGTAGTCTAAAATCATGGCGTTAGGGATATATACATATATATACATACACATAGTAAACTCTACATACCAATGACATACTACTTGATGCGATCAGACCTCTTGCATTTCCTTGTAAGAAAATGAGTAGCACATAATTAATGGCAGACATACACAAAGACACCACAGCAGCAATTATATTTCGCATGGCCATTGTATGAAGTGAGGTAGACTGGTGGGCAGTTTGTTGAGCTGTATTTGGAAAACAGTAAAACTTAATAAATATACCCGCATAAGTAGCTGTAAGTAAGATGTCATAACAAAGTGAAGCAACGGATGCTGTCATTTCCATTCCAACAGTACAGTGATAGGGGTATGTAACAGATACAATGTCAGTTCTAAAAATAATTTGAAGAATAATGATGCCAATAAGTGGTAGAAGAAGAGCAATATTAATCAGATATAATGGGGATCTTAAACGAGAAGATTTAGGTACTGATATAATATGGATCTATAGATTGGTCTTTGTTAGTATATAAATAGTATTATGGCAACAACTCTTACCTTTTCAATAAAATAAAGATATAAAGCAATCTTTGAACCGTTGTACACCAAGACACAATTAAACACGGTAAGTAAACAGGAAGTGTCGTTTCCATTATTGGTACTTGTAAGCATACAAGCGATAAGATTGAAGGCCCACGAGAGTCCATACATTACGAGTAATAATGCTCTTACATAATGAACAGGGCCATCAATACTGGCAAGTTTCCTACCAAAGATTAAAGATAATATGGTAATGCAAGTTACACTGTTTACTTCGGATAGAATCTCCCACTGATCTGGTGAGTACATTTTTAAAAATAAGCTTTTATTTAGAAATTAAAAATAAAGATGAACAATTAGAAAAGAAAAAAGAACTAAAAAAAGGATGAGTCAAACTTATATCAGAGTTCGTTTTAAGTTTTTGGAACTTTTTAAGGAGTAAAACTAGAATTCCTGACAATGGCGTGTAACATCGCTAGTATGCTTTAATAATAATTAACAGCACTTAAAACGTTAAATGATCACCAAACTGCAGAATAGGAGCCAGTTAAATCAAGGGAGCTTGCATAAAAGGTCGAATAGAAATTGCGCCATATATCTACGAGTTTAATTCTATTTTATACTTAATTTTTTCTAGTTAATTTCATGTTCAATAATATCCTAAATTGACCATCACTCTTTTGAATAATTAACTGGTATTAACGAACACCATAGCTTCTACCAATGTAAGATGAAAAACAACCATAACTAATAAAAGAAGGACATTCTGGGCCGAGGAGATATCTTTCTTTATATAGCTGGAGATAGGAGTCAAAGGTGCAAGCATTTATTATTATTATATATTGTTATTGTTATTCAAAAAGCCTGGTATGGATAACATCTTCGATTTTAATGTGACGAGGGACTTGTTTAGATGTATTTTTCACTGACTTTCAAACTTTTTTGTACAAAACGCTTAAACTACAAAAGTTTATGATCAAATACTACAGCCTAGACTAAAGACAGAAATTCTGATAAAATATTGTTAAATGAAAGAATTAAAATATGAGAAGCGCCAACTTATTCCATTTCAAAAATTATTGTGCTGTTAAAAAAAATGGGACTAGGTAAAAAGAGGAAAAAATGCACCTCAATTCAAGTTTTTTTTTCTTTTTTTCATAAAGTACTCGTTTAAGCAAAAAATCGTCACCATTATTTTTTTTTAAAGCAGAACTATTTCAAATAATGTTAGCTTCATCATAAACCAGTGTAACATATTTTCTAGGAGTTCAATTTTCTTTGAATCAATAATATTCTTCTTTATCGATCATAAACTAGATAAACAAAGGGCTATACACTCTAGAAAAAACTACGGGGTACTACGGGGTAGCTACGGGTTCATTACCACCTGAATTTG
>VCJJ01000789.1:0-10220 GCA_024139415.1 Backusella tarrabulga | reverse complement strand
AAAAAAAAAAAAAAAAAAAAAAAAAAAAACGTATTTTTTTTTTGGGATTTGAGCTGACTTTTCCTTTTTAAAACAGAAATTCTATCATATCATTTTTAAACTCGTTGGAAACATCATCATTACTGATATCATTGGATCCTGGATGACTTCATTTACTGTTCAAGAATTATGCGATATGCCCGAACAACGACCGGTCATGTTTTTTTTCTTCTTCTTTTTCGTCGTGATGGTGCTCAACAGTGGTTTCAACACGGTCGGCTATTCACTCCAGTTAGCTTACTGCTTGTTGTTTGAAGGAGGCAGTTACTCCTCAGAACAATGGCGTATGTTTATGGTCTACCCTGTTTTATCCAATTCTTTGGACGACCTCTGGTCTCATCGCTGGCATCAGTTACTCAAGTCTACTTGGCTTGCCTTTCCGTTCCGTCCCGTACGTATCTTGACCTCTCGTTTCTTCTCCAAATACATGAAAAACCCTACCCAGATTGCCTTTTTGTGCGCCACTCTTTCCGTCTTTGCCATCTCGGGTTTGATGCACGAGTATATCGTAGCCGCCAGTATTGGCTGGCCTGTATATAGCAGGCACTTTATTGGTGAACAGCAATACTTTTTCACTATCAATGGTGTTGGTGTCCTTATCGAGGGTTTATTTAATAGATTTGTTGCACAAAAGCTACCCAAGCAATTCAAGGAATCCATAGCTGGAACACTCTTACGCCATCTCTGGGTTATTGCCTTTGGTTACTTTAATTTTTACTACATTATGCATGGTTTCATTTCTTGGGGATTCCAATACGATAACCCTTTTGTTGTCACAAAGCCCTTCATTTTGAATTTTGTCCGAGAAACACCCGCTGTCCAGCCATTCTTTGGTAGCTTGATTCATTAAAATCCTTGTCTTACAAGGAACCAAAAAAAAATTACTCCACTTACAAGATTCCATTTATATACCTCACTTCTTTTAGATCATTCTTACACACATATATTGTTATAGCACCATTTTATTATAATTACTATTATTATATTATTATTATTAGTAATACTTATTTACAATCATTTTTGTATATCCATTGCTTTTGAAATAAATAAATAAAAAGATAAAAAAAAAAAGAAGATAAAAAAAAACAGCTCCCTTTTTAATACTCTCTGTCGGAAGGAGGATTCCATTGTGTATCGCTTGCATGCTGTGCAGCAATCTCTCTAAAATAAGGCTGTGCCTGAGCACCATTTTCATGACTATTTGCCATTCCATCCAAAGCAAGACTGTTTGGGATACTTCTTACGAGTGGTCGTTCGATAGAATGAGTAGATCCAATCGATCTCAACAATGGTGGTGGTTCATCACTCAAGATGGAGCGAGGTGTCAAATCCGAAGGATTAAACTCGCTTTGCCATTGATCCTCTTCAGTTTCATTATGGATCATGTCATCCTCGTTCTCCTCAAGCTGCTGTTCATTATAACTCTCAAGATAGCCTGCAATCCATGGGTGGTTGAGTAACTCTTCGGCAGTTGGACGTTTCATTGGGTTACGCACAAAGCATTTTTTTAAAAAGTCGATACCAAGACTGGAGAGTTGGGATGCGTCTGGTAATGGAGGATGACCGGTGACAACGTGATACATCACGGACCATTCGTTTTCCAGTGTGCTCCAAGGTCGTCGACCTGTTGCCATTTGAACAATACAACATCCCAGAGACCAAATATCCATTGATCCTTTACGTCCTGTGTCACCGCCTGTAATGACCTCAGGTGCCTGTAACAGGTTAGCATTTGATTAGTCTCTAATTGTGTTCAATCAGAGGCCACTTACCATATACATGGGGGTACCTGCCAAACTGTTGACATTCATATTCATGGTTGTACGTCCCATTGTCTTTTGACCCTTAGCCAAAATCTTTGCTGCACCAAAGTCAGTGAATTTCAATTGTCCCTGATAGTCGATAAGAATATCTATTTATATAGATAAGTTAATAAGTCAAATCCGATATATAAATATAGATAGCTTGTGATGACTTTACTATCTGGTTTAATGTCTCTGTGTACAATGTTATTCTCGTGAAGATAAGCCAAGCCACTTAGTAACTGGTATGCATAATCAACAATGTAGACTTCATCTTCAATGCGTCCGCCATGGTCCAACAAAGCGCCTAAGCTTCCATTTTCACAATACTCCATAAATATATGCACACGATCACGATGCACTTCCTATTAATAGATGTGTAAATAATTTACATCTACTTGAGCTCATTTTTACTTTACCATGCCATAGTATTGAACAATATTTCGATGATGCAGCATCTCCATGACCTTCATCTCCTCCTTAATAGATTTATGCAACGCCGACAATGAGCTTGAATCCGGGAAACGGATTTCCTTGACCGCCATGACCGAAGAAGAATCCAAATTGATGGCAACATAGACGGAACCAAACGTACCCGCCCCAATAAAACGACCCTGCTGCCAGCGGAAGGATATATTGGACGAGGAAGGTGCCAAAAACACCAGTGATTGATCCTCGGGCTTTTGATCATCCAAAATCTTACCAATGATTTTCTTCTGCTGCTCATCATTTGTGCGTTCTGCTTCGAGCTCGGAGATGCGACGCATCCAGGTATCACGGATATAAATGGCCCCGCCGCCCGAGGTTGCGGCATCGTTGGCAGCACCAAAGGTGGAGCTGGTAGTGATGTCGTCTCGCTTTTGTAAATACGAGCTTCGTTTTGCCGTGATGTCACGTCGTCGATGCTGCTCCTCCTTGAGCTGTAATTCATACGTATAGCGTGTACCGAGAACATCAAAGTGAGAGATGAGCAGCGCAACACATCTTGCAACCTTACTTTGCAACGTGGTGAATTCACCTTCGTTCAATGCAAGTATATTAGCGCCTCTGGTCATCAAATGCACAAACTCCAAGGCAGCGACAGCCCATCGAAACGTCTTTCTATCGGATGGGTTACAATCATCGGTGATGAAACAGATCCAATCAATCGCCAACCGTACCAGCTTGAGATCCAACTGAAGTCGCACCGCCAATTCAAGGAACCGAGCGGCACGGATACCAAAATCACTAGCAAAGCTAAAGCACTCCTCCACCAACTCCTGGCACCCGAGACCCATGGTCTGTTCGCGAATCATACCCACACTGGATATCGTTGAATCCGCGAGTTTAAATACCGTCATTTTGATTCTATAAAGCTCCTTGTTGATCTTTGGGATGTGTGCGCGATGCTCCTGGATGAGCTCGATGCCCGAATGCTGCGTGGCCGTCCAAAACGATGCTTTTGCGGCCGACAGTTTGGAAGAATCTGCGGTGGTCAGACGCACGCGCCTCGTCTTGATACCCAGATGGATAAAGGGGATGTGACATTCCACTACCTCGCCTGTCCATAGGATGTTTTGCCATGGTGAAAAGATGAGAATATAGTCCTCATCGTTGCCGATAATGGGTGTCATGGGTATGTCATTGTGATCATGGTGTGCAAAGCATGACCGGACAAGTGTTTGGATCACTTTCTCCCGGCCGTAAAGGGAAGGCGAGGCGACAATGTAAATGCGCTCCTCTTCAAATGTGCCCGTGTACACTAAAAAGTGTCCGCTTTCAACAAGACAGGTGATGAATTTGTTCATGTTTTCGTTATCGACGACATACTCGGCAGCATTTTCAAATTGACTCATAAAGAATCTAATCGAATGAATATGAGTAAAAGAGAATTGAATGAACATGCATACTTTACCTTGCGAATTGAACTAGTTTTCTTGCACGCATACGCATTGTGTGCAATAGCTTTGTGTATTTGATTTCAATGCCGCCATCGACTGATTCTGGGGGTATCTTCAAGCTCGATATATAATCATGCATCACATCCGCCAATAGTCGATTTGTGAGTGAACTAGAAAAGACATGTCAGTTAATTCATCTCCAAAAAAAACCATCATTTTTATATTACCAGAATTGCTCTGCACATTCCCAATCAGCCTTATCCACCGTCTGACATACAGTTTTCTTCAAAAAGTCCCATTCCTTCTCCATGACCTCACACTCACGCAGGTTGTTTTCCTTCTCCAGGTTCAGTTTCCAGGTAATCAGCTTGAAGTAAAAGCGCACAGATTCCATCAGCACCTGATCGTAATCCTGCTCATTATCATCGCCATTTTCATCCGAAATGTCCCAACCATGTGTTGGGTGTGTGAGTTGCTGGAATTCCAGTTTGACACGGCATGCCAGCGATAGCAGACCACGATAGTCCTCCATCATGGCATCGACCATCTGCTTTGGCGGTTCGTTCATGCGATCCTTGTATTCGAGACGTAGCTTGAGTGCCTCCTCAACAAGCGATGTAGGGAATGTGGCTAGTTGTCGAAGCTGGCTGATGAACGGTGGGAGATTCATCTCCTCAAACGCATGTGCATTGACAATCATGGTTTGTTTTGATTTCAAGAGTAGTGTGTTGAGTGCCGAGAGCGTGCGTTTATCAAATGTGTCCTGCAGCGCGGATTCCTTCAGCAGGCGCTCGACAAACGAGGACGTTTCATTCTTGTCGTTTGTCTTCTTTTCTTCCGTCTGACTGGGTCGTGCGATCTGGAGATCCTCGGTGCCGGTCCAGTCTCTCAAAATCTTGTATTGCATGCTGAGTGACCTTGTCACGGTGCACCATGCATTGAGTGCATCCAATTTAGTCTGAAACTCGGTGGCGCCATAATCGGGGTGAGCGGCAATCATCTGAGCACGGGTTGTGTAGAGCGATTCAATGCGATCGACGTTTTTAAGCACCTCCGCCACCTTACGTAATGCATTGTCTTCAGAGCCCTTCTCCACCTTAAAGTCGAGCACCATTTTGAGCACACCTTCAATCTCCTTTCGGCTGTCGTCAAGGCATTTTTGCTCCTGTTGCACCGTGCGCCCACGTAGCAGCGCACGCAGATTAAGCCATATCTCTTGTGTGGGTTGCTGCTGCTGGAATTTGTCGGTGCTTGACAGTCGCTTTTTTTCGGATTTAATGACTTCGCCCATGAGCACACTTTGCAGCATTTGCTGCCATTCAAGGCGTTCGTGGGTTATCTCGAGGGGAGCAGCGCTGAGTGTTTGGTTGCGGGCGTACAGTTGGCTCTGCCATAAGTCTTGGTCTTCTTCTTCGCTGTTTGTTTGGTCATCTGAATCATCGTCTTCATCGTCTAAATAGGCATTGCGTTGCGGTAGGAAATTAGCTGTGTTTGACGTAGTATTTATAAATGTACTGGGATCTGAACCAAGTATGCTGTTTGTGGTGTTAGTGCTGGGTATATAAGGCCATGGTTCGGCAGCTGCTGGCACTGCTGTGTCTTGTATGTTATCTGCCTCGTCGTCTTCTATTTCGTTCCAACGTACTCTTCTCGCACTGGCCATTATTTTATTAATTTATTTGTATTTGTTGCTAAACAAGAAAAAAAAAAGGAAAAAGAAAAAAAAACGAGAGAGAAAAAGAGTTGAAAAAGTCACGATTGCAATGCAGTGCAATTTTATCAACATAATATTGGGGCCTCTGCTTTCTCGCTCTCTCTCTCTCTCTCATATTGGAACTCGACCCAATAAAATCACTTTTAATATTTCCTTTTTTAGTAATTCGTATGTGACGCAACTTTCTGTTGTTTTTGAGTGAAAAAATTACCTTATTTGGGTGTCGATACCTTGATTCACGTCTTTTTACTCGTTTACTTTTTGCAAAACTCTCTTTTTTGTGCCACTATCGTTTTGTCAACAAAAGAATGTCAACAGGCCTTTTCTATTTATTAAAATAGCAAGTCAGTAAAAACAACATGATATTGCAACAAATAAAATCGGAGGACCAGTCCAGTTCTGTTTCAAATGACTAAATTTTCAACGTCAAAATTTTATTATTAAACTTGCTGAAAGATGAACAAATACTTTTTGCAGTGGAAATAATAGGAAATAATAGCAGATGATTGATGATGATTAAACTATACTTATCTGATGGATGGTTTAACCCTGAATTGTTGAGGATACTTTAACAAAGGGTGCAAAACGTCGTTGACATTTTAACACGAAATAGAATAATTTTCTTTCCATGCTAAGTTGCTGCTGAATCTCAACGCTTATAGTCAATAGAGAGAGAGAGCTGAGAAGGATTGTGTTATTCTAGATTCTTTGATTATGCATTGACCTACTCGTTTTGATCATATCTGATTCATTTTGGAATAGAGACATGGATTTTGCAGGTTTACAAGAAAAAGGAAACAAGGCGTTTTTTTTTGTAAAATAAAATCTGGCTTTGTTCAAAGTGTGGTCAAAGTGTGCAGGGCGTGCTTTATTCATCATCAAAGAGAAAATACTACTTTGAGTAACAAACAACACAGTGTGAGCACCATACACATCTGCTTACTACTTGTATTTTTACTGTAATACTGCCAAAGTGACCTCAGGTTCTTAAAGAAATTAACTGATGCTTACAGGGTATAAATTGAATTGCGCAGTGGCGTATATGCCAAAATAGAATATGTTGATGTTTTGTAAAATATACGTGGTAAACTATACATTACGAATAAGGAGCAAGTCGGATTATACCACATCATATTCACAGTACGATAAAAAGGATAATCAATGTGGACAAAAAGTAATTGTTGTAGCCTTTTTTTATATTATATTACGTATTCTTGGTTATACTAGATAGAGGTGTTTTTCATTATGAAGCAAATGCCCGAAAATGTACGCAGATACTGTTTTTTTTCTACAATGCATTTCAATTACAGAATATAGCTTGGGTGAAATATCCAGCGATCTGGAAGCTCGTGATTCCTAATTTAGTAATTTTTAATAAACCTTTGGCTTCGCCAAAGGTTTATTAAAAAATATATTGACTTATTTTTCTAAATCTTATAAGCGGTAATATGAAAATTTAAAAGAGAGAAAATATGATGCTGGTTTAGTTATAAGCATATTTATTTGGGTAAAAAAAATAATATCATATATATAAAAGTAGTTGTAGTTGTAGCATATAGTTGTCATTATAAACGATAGGAACTTAATTAACTGGAGTTCCAATCTTTCTTATCAAATTTACCATCACAATCCTTTTTACCGCAGCTGAAACAATATGCGTTTTTACTTTTTTTTTCTATTAGTTTTCCTATTGTATTTTATATTGCCACAACCCGCACAGCGTTGTGTTAAAGCTCTTGGAGGAAAAAGTGATGATGGAGGAGGAGGAGGAGGAGGAGGAAGCAGATAAGGGTGATATTGACGTGGTGTAATATTTCGCTGCATAATTCTGTTATTAGTGGTTTTATTTGTGTAATGAATGGAAGTAGGTATAGGGAATCTTTGTTGATATAATTGCTGTAGTTGAAATTGTTGACGTTGTTGACGTTGTTGACGTTGTAGTTGTAGAATAGGGTTTATGACAGGAGTACTAAAAGATGAACCGGTAGTTAAAAAAGGAAAAGAAATGGATGAAGAAGGAGTTAGGGCCTGAAGATGTGAATCTGTTATAATAGTTTGCTGTAGTCGTTCTTTGATTGATTTTATTACGCCACTATGGATTATACGTGTATTTTTTGCTCAATCTTGTTCTTTCCAGTGATCATAATACTTTTCCAAATGTTCCGGGGTTTTATAAAAAATTGTCTGACCATCTGCTTTTTGGTTCCAATTACTAGAAAAAATATGAAAGTTTGAAGTTCTATTACCAAACAATTTGGCTTTTGGATCATTAAATAGCACTTTTTCGTCAATAGTTTGAACTACTACGACCACATATTTTGTTTTCTGGAATTTTTCCACATAGTTGTATCTGCTATTTTTTGGTCGTAATGTCGAGTTTAGTTTCATATATACTGTATCCTTCAATCTTGGGATAGTCAAATCGTCATTTAAACTTGAAATTTCGGTGTCCTCACGATCATTCGACTTTTCAATTTTAAGATCAACCGTTTCATCTTTAGGTAAAGGACAGATACCGAAAACTTGATTTGATCCTCAATAGTGCATTGCGTTAATATCAAAAGGAGGGTTACCACACTGGACTAAGGGAATAGCTGTATTTATCACTGCTTCACTTCGTTGCTTTAGTAGATATCCAGGCGCTGTTACTCTAAATATTTGTATAGAGCAATCGTTACTTGAGTTTCAGTCATGCTCTAATATCTGACCAAAAGCAACTATTTGTCCAGGTTGGCAGTTTGTACTAGTTATGCGAGCTCCAAGTATAAGTTTCTTTTTTGCTTCTTTATATATAGCCAAAGAAGCCCAGGCGTCTAGTGCAGCATACTGTTGTTGTTCTATTGAAAGATGGCTAGCCAACCAATTGGTTCTACGTAGTTCCTTTTTTATCTTTTTTCTAAATAACTCGAAGTAGATGTTTGACAGAGACAAGGTACCATTGGGGGTGAGTTTTCTGGAAGAACAATAAGTGCCCAATTCTTCTTTTCCTTTGCAATCGATATTGGAGGCGTCGCTGATAAGGCTCAAGTCTCCACCTACTGATCTTCCCGCCTTTCACATTCCCTCATCTTCCAATAAAGACTGTAAACTTGATGGCAAACATGTCCAATATCTATTTATATGCAATACAAGTACTTCATCTTCGTAAGCTATTTGAATTGAATCCACTTTGTTACTTCCGCGGCTTCCACTCCATTCACAATCCGACCCAATCACTAACTCTTCAGATTCCTCAAATTCTCCCTTCAATGCAGCAATAGTCAATTCCATTAAAGTAAAATCACTGTTGATATAATTAGGTTCAATGTGATCCGGTAATACCAAATAATCTCTACCGTCTCCAGAGTCCATCTCTCCATCTAACAGTAATGGCTGAACATCATCGTGTAGCGAGCTGTAAATACCTTCCAGAAGATTTTTATCACCATACACATTATCTGTGAAGCATACCACAGGCATTTGGCGGTCGTAATCTGAGTATGCTTCAGCCATCTTTTTCAGTGAATCCTTCAAATACTCAAGTGATTTTGAAGGGACCTAAACTTGATGGACGATTTCCTCATATTCAATGTTAATGGTGTATAAAGCAGTGAATACACTAGTTTCTTCGATCTAAGCCATGTGTTTTGCAAATTTGAAAGAAAGACCTCCTTTCAGCACCTTTCTATCCAAAAGCATCATATGCTTATCCATCTTTGGTCTAAGATTCTCGATGATTGCCTTGTACACTGTACGTATATATGTTCCAGTTGGAACATATCCTGCATACGAGTTTTTGTCACCAAAAGAGGAGAATTGCTTTGGAGGGGGTAAGCTGAACTTCGTTGCGATACCCTTTCTTTTTTTTTGTATTCGGAAAGTAAGTACTGAAGTTCTAATCGTTATGACGTAGATAATGAAGTTCACGAAGAATCTTTTGGAATATTTCAGGGCCAACAGAATTTTGGACACATGGTCTGAGAATATCAGCGACTGTTTTGGAAACACCAGCTTTGTGTGTAAGTATTGCAGGAAATTCCATATGTAGATCAAAAGGAAGCTGGGCAGTGAGCTTAGAGTTATGAGCATTGAATCTTGTCCCACATTTTTTACACCTGAACATATCATTTGATGTATTACCTGTCTAGATCAACAACTCTTCTTGCCGGAGGGTTTTTGGTATACTCATATGACCTTACATCAGATTCACACTAGATACATTGTAAGTCCTTAAGACCTTTAGGGAGTAAAAAGTGAGGGATCCATAAGAAGACTCGTGGTTTATACAGGTACTCGACAGGAAGCTTCTGCTTCAAGGCAAAGAAAGATGACATGGGCTCAATCCAAAATGTACCTCCTGTGTACTCGGAGGGGTAACTCTCTTTACTCAGTCGTTCTTGCAATTCAAGGAAATATTTCTCCAGGACGCTATTTGCAGGAAGGGGCTCATTCTCTTCTGTGGGTGATTCAGAGTTATGATTCTGATCATCATTTGCTGAATCAGGTCCTTCAGTTTTTGTAATGACAACTTGTCCTTCATTCTAAACATAATTTATTAATTTCGAGGAATTATAAAGTAACAGAAAAACCGACGTTAGCAAGCATTATGATTGGATAGCTACTACCAATGAAAATTGCAGCTGACGTCAGAGTTTTAGGTGAGCCTTTTTATTGTGCCCATTTGTCTTTTAATCTCCATATTTTTACTACAAAAAAAAAAAAGTTTATATCTGTGTAAAAGTTACCTTGCATCACCAAGTAAATCTGCTCTGCTTTATTTTCTACCATCTGAGCCACTTATGGTGT
>VCJJ01000787.1:0-15379 GCA_024139415.1 Backusella tarrabulga | reverse complement strand
TTGTGAAATAACGAGGCGTGCCAGTGTAAGCAGGCGTTGTGTCAAACACTCGGGGAGTACCAAGATGAGGTTCTGTACCTTCGAAGTATAAAGGTGTACCAGTGTAAGGCTCTTCGGTTGTGAATACTCTAGGTGTACCAGTGTATGGATCAGGAGTTCCTTCGTACTTGGGAGTGCCAGTATAAGGATCTGGGGTTCCTTCGTACTTGGGAGTTCCAGTATAAGGCTCTTCAGTTGTAAACATTCTAGGTGTACCAGTGTAAGGCTCTGAAGTTCCGAAGTATGTCTGGCCACTGGAATCAGTTGAAACTGGAGTGACAGTGCCTTGGAGATAAACTGGAGAACCTGCTTGATTAGTGTAGACGGGAGAACCTGTACCTTGAACATAGATGATATGGCCCTCAGCATCAGTTGTGGATTTCACTGCAGTACCAGTAGCGAAAGTGTACTGATGTGGTTTAGTAGGAGTGACCGTGGAGTAAACAGTACTACCATCACCATTGATTGTGACTGGTACAACAGTGCCTTGGAAATAGACAGTATTACCTGCTTTATCAGTATAGACGGGTGCTCCAGTACCTTGTACGTAAACCGGATGGCCTGATTCAGTTTTGGTAGAGACACCGTTGCCTGTGATAAAGATATCTCTTCCTTTCTCATCTGTAAATCTTGTGCTAGAAACTGGAGAGTAAATAGTATGACCACTTGCATCAGTTGAAACTGGAGTGACAGTGCCTTGGAGATAAACTGGAGAACCTGCTTGATTAGTGTAGACGGGAGAACCTGTACCTTGAACATAGATGATATGGCCCTCAGCATCAGTTGTGGTTGATACCCCAGTATCTGTGACGAAAACATATTTGCTGGCTTCACTTGGGGGGACTGTGCCTTGGAAATAAACATGCTTGCCATCCTCATCATCATAAACGGGTTGACCTGTACCATGAACATAGATGTAGTTTCCTCCTGCATCAACTGTAGGTGACACTCCTTCACCTGTAAAGAAAGTGTAACTATGCGGTACTTGAGGAGTGAGAGTATAATAAAACTTATTGCCTTCTTCATCCGTTGAGGTTGGTGCAACAGTGCCTCGGAAATAGACAAGATTATTACCATCATCAATATATACTGGATCACCCGTGCCTTCGACAAGATATGTGTGACCCTCCTTATCAGTAGCAGTTGACATTCCTGTGCCTGTGAAGAATAATGGATTGCCTTTGTCATCAGTAAATCTTGGTGTTTCGGTCACAGTAGAGTAAATAGTATGGCCGTTATCATCATGTGAAACTGGTACAACAGTGCCTTCAAAATAGACTGGTTGCCCTTTCTCATCAGTGTATGCAGGAGAGCCAGTACCATGTAAATAGACTACATTGTCCTCTTCATCAGTCGATGTTGACACCCCAGTACCTGTGATAAAAACGTAGTTATCGGCTTCAGAAGGAGGAACAGTACCTCGCCAGTAGACATGATTACCATGGGCATCATTATAGATTGGCTCTCCAGTACCACGCACATAGAATCCCTCGCCCTCGCCATCAGTTGTGGGTGAGGTGCCCTCGCCTGTGAAGAAGATGTCACGGTGATCAGTCACCGCAGTCAATGGGTAGAAAACAGTATAGCCTTCATCATCAGTTGTAAATGGTACAACAGTTCCTTGGAAGTAGACAGGATCACCATTTGTATTAGTGTATATAGGCTGTCCAGCACCGTGTACATAAATAGTATTACCCTTATCGTTAGTTGAGTATTGCACACCTGTACCTGTAAAGAAGATGTTGTCACCGTTTTCATCTGTATGACCATCTTGATCTGGTAACTCCGTCTCAATATCTCCAGTAACTGTAATCAAACCGGTTGGATGACTAGGAAAAGTGTAATCATGTGTATTGATATTTGAAGATTCGGAATTTTCAAAAGTGTAGGTGTGTTCAGTTGGCTGGAAAGTTGGTTCAGGGCTTTCAATTATATTTGTTGTTTCCTTTTGCGTCTGTTGTCTCACTGTAACTGTTACAACAGATCCAGATATTGTTACTACCTCACAATTTTCCTCGCTTTTTACTCCACCTGAAGGTCCGATTGTCTTGGGATATCTGTTTTGCTTCCAACCGTTTCTATGAGGCCTCCCTGGTTTCGGATAGAGTGGTCTTTTGTTTGGAAAGCGATGTCCATTACCAAAATTTTGTCTTCCAGGGTTAGGGTAGTGGATTGGCTGAAAAGGACGACCAACTGGCTCATAAGGATTGTGAAGCCCAGATGGAGGATAAACACCACTTCCTACTTTTGGATAAAAAACAGGGTACATAGGAGCTTCATCTTCATCATCTTCATCCTTAATATAGGCTGGATTCAAAGTAGCTTTAGGAGACACTGATGTAGATGACCATACTGGCTGAGTATATAATGGATTATGTTTAACCTCGGACTCAAAATTTTGACAGAGCACTAGACGTTCACCTTTGCAGATCTTGGAGATAGTACCAGATGGTCCAATGTTAGAAACAACAAGAGATAAACAGTCATTAACACCTTCTTCCAAACTGAAATCATCATCTCGATAGTCCCAAGAACTAGTTTTAATTGAAAGTATATTATGGTAAACATTACATGGCTCTATATTTATACTAATAATAAGTTATATTTCTCTTACCCAATCCATGCTTTACTATTAGGTCCGGCACATGTCAGGAGTATATCTGATGCGAGCAAAATATTTAGGTTTGTCAAGTCCACCAACGAACCTCCGAGCTTTTGGCAAGTGGATGTTGCATTTCGATAAGAATATTTGCTTCTGGAGATAAATATGCCGTTTGTGCCAGGATATTCACATTCTGTAATCAGTCCACCTCTTTCTTTTCCTCTATATGCTGATGCTCCTTGTAATGATAACAAGGTACCAAAGGCCAACACAATGCTTTTGCTTAATAGGGCGTCCACCATTTGTTTTCTTTATGTTTATGTTTTCTATGATGTATTACTATATTTTGAAGTGTGCTTATGTGTAGAGCAAGATTTAGAAAGAAAAAAGGAAGTGAGGAAAAAGAATTATTTTTATCAAAAAAAGATGATGGTTTTATTAGGTTTCGAAAATGAAAGAATTTTGACCATGTTTATTTTTTAATTTAATGATATGTCATAGCGAGATGAAGCAAATTGGATTAATGAACATTTTTTTCCAAAAGAATAAAAAAATATCATGTATTTGCTCATCAGTTTGTATTAAAAGTTAACTTTGTTTCGGCCTTGCTAAGCATAAAGAAGGAATGTAAATTGAAAAGTTTTTTATAATATACTAATTCTCAGTAACTGGGCTCATCTTTAACTATCAATAGTTTATTTTGTAGCTATAGTCACGATTTACCGTCTATTAATCTTGCTAGTCAGTGTTACATTACTTGGATTATCCGCTTTGATTAAGTCATGGCCGAGTTATTGGCATAAAAAAATTATAGCAGTTAAGTATCACTTGTTCAACATTCTGGTAGGCAGTACTTTTGTATTCTTATTATATAATTATAGGAGGTTTCCCATCACTAAAAAATGTGATTTGTTTCAAGATGTTGCAATCGTACTATCTAAATAATCGATCAAGACAAGTTCTAGCTTATATAAAAAATTATATTAATTTTGAATGAAAATACTGAAATTCGGATTTTATACCTGTAGATCCAGATAAATAATAATAAGGTTGGTATATTTTAGGATAGGAAAGTATATCGTTCAATCAATATATTCCAAGATTTAAGCATGTATATCTTCTATTACTATTAAGGAGAAACGAAATACTTAATTGTAAATACCAAACTAATATAAATGATGCATTACTTCATCTAGCTTATTTGGTGTGGCGTATATTGGGCATTACAGAATGTTTTATTTGTTCTTGCTGGATGGAAAAACTTCGGTTGTAATTTCGATTTTTTAAAGAATAAATTTCTAGTCCTTTCGCTTTCTTTAATATGAGTAAAAAAATTAAGAATCCCATTAATCGATCTATTAACGCTTTTAGTTTTTGATCTACAAACAACACTTTACATATATTAACAAATTAAGTAAAGTATTCGAGGAAATAGTTTTTCTTATTGTAAATAATACTGATGAACATGAAACAAGTTCATGAATCTTTAAATGCTCGAGTATAGTGCATTTGGTTTGTTTGTTTATTTACTTTCCATTCTTTTTGTCACTGCGTTTATCACTCGGAGCAAGTATCAAATAGTGAAACAAAATTTTCCAAATAAGGTAGTGTTATAAAGAATAAAGGATATTATAAAGTAAGTTAACATATATTTTTTACACATTTTACTTTTTTTACGGTATCCAGATAATTAATACAGCCATATCCTGATTTAAGAAAAATATATCAACCTCAATTAGTGCCATCATATTAGTCACCATTATTAACTGTTAGTTAACCGCACCATTACTCATTTCATATGATACTTCTTTTTATCATCAATACCAATATTTCAACTGAATGGAGTGATCCATTGAGTATATTTAGCGGATGTAACATATTTGTTTATTAGATATACAAACACTTAAAGCTTTTTCAAAACTTCAGTACCTGTCATAGTGCTATCAGTTCTGCCTTTCGCAATTTACTTATCTGTTTTGAAAGTAATGAAGCTGGAATGAGTTACTGCCTTATGTACAGTAACATCGCTAATATTAAGGCACGGTCTGTGTAATTCATACTATTTTGTAAATATTTTGTGACCTGCATTGTTTACTAATGGCACTAAAAAAAGACTATGAAACCACATAAATTTATGTTTTCCAAAAAAAATTTATGTAAAAAAACATAACTTTTTAGGAATTTATGTATTTGTTTTTTTTTGCTTGAGAACACCCTCAGACTACCTGTTCCTATTTTACAAAGAATAAAAAATGGACAGCATTGTCGAGTTTTACTCTCAACAAATATAAACTATTCGAGATTTTATTTACAAAATAATCTTAAACTAGGAAATTAGTCTCTTGAAATGCGTGCGAGCTGTGTGATTTCTGTATTTTTTTTACAGAATAAGAACGTAGAAGAATAAATGATTCAGCTTTGGAGTCAACTATAATTTTACTTTTAAAATTCCTGAATACGGTATGAAAAATGAAACTGCCATTTATGTTAAGAGTGTTTCATTAAGAATCGACGATAACCAAGTTCCTCACTTAGTTTCCATATAAGTAAAAAGGGGGGAATCAAAATAATATTAATGATAACCGACGAATCAAGAGCAAGCCTTTATACTCTACAACTATAGGATTGTTTATATTTTTGATGAGGCATTCTCAATAGAGTATTTAAGTTGGCAGTCTAATTTGTATTTTTAAATCCCAAATCGCATTTAAACTTGAGATAAGACAAATGGGTCACTACTTGGTTGTATCTCGCTATAAAACAGCTTTAGTGTTATCGAAAGGAACAAAGCAAGCTTTTGAGCAAAACTGGGTTTCAATACTCACCTTTAAAAAAAGACATAAATAAACAAACAGTTGAAGAAGTTACACTGCAAATTCCAACATTCCAAATTGTAAATTACATTGTAGACTATGATACAAGTAACCATAAATAAGCGTGGAAATTACTGGAAAAGGAAAAAGTATATGCTTTTTACTGCTTTTACGATATCATATTTGGCTGCCCATGAGGGTAGTCGAATCGAGCGAATGGTTTAAATACAGAGTTGAGTTTTAGAGCATGATTATAATATAAAAAATCCATTTATAACCTCTGGAGCGCGCCTTAATGGAAGTATAATCGATATTAGTGCTTTTTCTCTTTTGTCCGCGATTAATATAAAAACAGTTTCCGGTTGAACTATTATAATCTTCGTCCTTGGGTGTTGTTTTATATATATAATGAAAGAGCGATGTTGGACAATAGCATCTCTTATTCATGCAAAGCAGATTTTTTTTTCTGAGTTCTATGTGATTATAATTAAAAAACTGTAGGTTTGGATAAAAGTACTTACTTCTCTCTCGTAGTATTCTTATCCTAGATTAACTTTGAACATTAATCTAACTTATTTTATATCAAAATCCTTTGCAAGAATATAAAAAAATGCAAGTTAGTGAATAACCCTGTATCATATTTTCTGAAATAAACTTTAAAAGTTGTACAGAAACCTGCTCTGTTCAGTAATCAAATCTCAATAAATGTGTCCATTTGCAAAAGGTATTTTTTAATACAGACGTATAATAAAAAAGTGTGGTATTTTTGAGCCAATAATGTTTACATGTTTGTATTTATACAATAAACTTGTATATGAAAATTTATGACATGGATCTCTTTACTTTGGTGCGTTATTTCGGAAATGAACTGATCTCTATATCATCGACTAATTCTCCTTAAAGGTGCTACTTTATTATTTGAATCTAAACTCATGATTTTATGTTAATATGGCAATATATATTTAGGTACTAAAAGTGAGAATAGCTTACCACACTGGGTCTCAGCATCCTGATTATGTTTGAGTGATGGCATTTTTTTTCTTCTTTTTCTTCTAAAAGTTGCTTTCTATAATTCGAAGAAAACAACATCATTCTTTCTTACTGCTTAGAATTCATATCCGTTTTAGTTTACGGTCGCCGTTTAACCAAATTGATCTACAAACATCAAAGATCTTTATTTTTGGAAGTAAATGTACTTTTACTATTAAATATGTGAATATGATCTCTTTTAATTTAATGAAAGATAGGAAAATAAAAGTTCCTAATATATTACAAGAATATTATTCTCTAATCTATACTTGTGAAAGGCTAATAAGGTTGTTCCCAAGCAAAATTTGAGTCAAAAATTTTGCTTGGGAACAACCTAAATGGCTCCTCTTCAAGTTATTGGTGCAGGTTTTGGCCGCACCGCCACCGACAGTCTTCGTGAAGCCTTGGATATTCTTGGGTAGGTTTTTTTTTCAGAAATTTTTGATAATGATCCTGTAAGAAAAGAAGCTGGAACTAAACTGTTACCAACAGATACAACACTCATCATATGAAATCCATGTTTATGGATCCTGAACAAGACCCTGATAATTTCACTTACGCTGCTCAAAACAAGGGTCAAGGTGAATGGGACAAAATCTACGCTGAATATGATGCTGCTGTCGATTGGCCAACCTGTATCTTTTACAAGGAATTAATGGAAAAATACTCTGATGCCAAGGTCATATTAACCGTTCGCAGTGCTGACAGTTGGTATCAATCCGTCAAGAAGACCATCTATGTTTCTGCAACTAACAATGATAGATTTAACAGTGAAAAGGCCCAGAAATTCAAGAAAATGATTGAACACGTTGTTTTGGATGGTGCAGTTCGTGATCCAGAAAGGTTCGGAAAAGAGGAAGACATCAAGCAAATATTCTTAGATCATAATGAAGAAGTCAAGCACAACGTCCCTGCTGATAAACTTTATGTCATGCAAATTGGTGAAGGTTGGGATGGACTTTGTAAATTCTTGGGTAAAGTTGTCCCTGATGTCCCCTACCCTAACGGAAATTCTACTGAAGGATTCAAAGGTTTCATTGATATGTTTTCCAAGAGATATAATTAAATGAATATATTAATAAAATACATTTATTTATAAATTTTCATGATGCCAGTGCGATATGATCAATTATTGCTCTCTTTAAACAAGATGACTGCTTAGTTTTTGTTTTAATAATGAAGAGCATACCACTTTTCTATTTCCTTTTCTTGATATTCCCTTAAAAAATGGTCAAGATAGAATGAACACAGTTCCTAGTAAATAGATGCTACCACATCAAGTAAAAGAAATTATTTTTGATGATAGGCTAATTATGCTCAGATGACGCCATTCTTTTCATTATTTGATTTCTGTTTCCGCTCTGTTTCATTGTTTTTAATGCGTTTTTAATTTCTTTTTCTTCTTTCTTCTTTCTTCTTTCTTCTTTCTTCTTTCCTCTTTCCTTATCATTTTTTATTATTATTTATCATCGTGATATTAAACACAAACTAAATTTCTTTACTCACGGGAATTCCATCTACTTTAAATCACTTTAATTAAGATTAAGTATGAGCTAAAGTAATAGACAGTTAACAATCAATATCATCAACATATCTAGTAAAAAGTGTGGTCAATGTAAAATAATCCAATTTGTAAATGTAATATCAAGATACTGTAGCAAGATTATGGATAGTAATAATAACGCTGGGGAAGTTTCAAAATAGCGTCTATCTTATTCTATGCAAAGAGCACAAATATTCATTGACAGAAAGAGCAAATGGACGGAAGCAACAAACCATTTCTTGGCCAGAGTAGTTTGTTCTATAGAAGCAGTAATGATCGTATGCGGTTTACACAGCAAGTAGAATCCACGCAATGTTTTAGAAAAGCGTGTATCAGGTGCTTTTAGAAAGTTAAAGCAGGTATGTAGTATTTTAAGAGTGACAAGGTAGCTAAATTGACAAAGTCCATGTTATTAAATTTCAAGCTGTACTAGCGATTGAGATTAACTGGCTCCAAAGATATTTATGGATAAGGCTAATTATTATGAGACGATGAGTGGTTTGGAGAGGCTGGCTCAAAATCTAGGCATGGTCACAAGCAAATTATATTCTGGAGACACTAATCAGCTGGCTGTATCACTTATCCGTGATAGAGCCTCTGGAGTAAATAAACTTCTCGACCTTCTCTGTAGCATGGGCATGGGGACAGCAGGTTCTAAATACCCACCTGCCTGGGTTGCAACCAAAAAACTGAGTATAAGACAAAATATTTTCCCCAGATTCAAAGAGGTTGGCATCTTCCCTGAAACTGGAAACTAGCGCCAATTTAAGTGTGTCATTTCATTCGGTGAATCGGAAGCTCTTTCCGCCGCTCTTCATTATTGCCGATTATCAAGAAAGTGATTACAATACGATTACACTGATGTATCATTTAAAATCGAGATTGGGCTTATGGATGACGTTGATTGACGTATGTAGGGATTCAATAATGCCTATAGCGTACTCAAAAATCAAAGTTACGATATCCGATCTGTTAATACTTTCGGAAACAAATGAGTATTTTTTCTTTTGTTGATCCACAAGATAGTCTGATTTAGTATCATCTCCAGCTAGCACATATGTGTTACTTCCTTCAAAATTGACTTCTAAAACCCGTTCAAGATGTTCAGATGAAGTGAAAAAATCTTGAGAAACACCTTTGCCATAATAGTAAAATAGCCCGATATTATAGAATGCACCTTTATTTCCTTTGTCCTGAGATAGCATATAATACTTGAATGCTTTTTTATCAGCAGCTCCGACTGTTGCTATTGAATCATTATACTTTTTGCTGCTATTAATTATGCGAAACTACAACCAAATTGTCACAGTAACAATTACTTGAAGAAGATAGTGGCGGCTTCCAAAGAAAAAGTGAACGTAAAGGAAAATATTACAGGAACAGAATGAAAGTAATAGGATAAAAAATATATGACTCTGAATTAAGTGATCGCTTGTGATAAAAAAGGATGGTATATATTAAGTTAATTTGTTCAAGATGGATGCAAGAGATGTGTAACTAACCATTATACTTGAGGAAAAAAAATGTTTGTGATGTTTTGTCATAAAATTAAGGACTACCCTTTTCATATAAAGAGAAAGGGAGTTGTAAGGTTTTATTCAATGTTTATTTAAAGATGAGGCATTAAGAATTTTCTTAAAAAATATGGATAGTAAAGCAACTAACTTCAACTACATCAACTTGAAGGATATGAAGAATAGCTCTCTCAGAAAATATAATAACTCACTCGCACCATAACAATTACTTCCTATTTTAAATAAAAGTATATTTTGAAGTAAATGTTTTGGCTGTGGTTAAATAATGAATATACGTGTGTAATTATAATTTAACGTATTCTTTTTTTGCATCACCAAGGAAAGTCGGTGAACTATCATCAATACTTCACTTTCCAATGAAGAAAGTATTATTGTACATATACATATTATAAGTTAACTTTACGATCCAAAAAATCAAAAACCAAAAAGCAAATATATCCAATTATTATGTATATTAAGTCAGGAAAGATCATTTTCTCACAGGCTTACAACTGTTCATAATGTGTAGTCTATTTATCACATCGATCTACATCTTGATTTTTTTCTTTCATTTGTTTTATATCAAAATGATAGTTTCATATTGTATTTGCTTTACGTTTATTTTTCATCTTTTCTTCTTCTGATCTAATTTAATGGAAACGAATATGAAAACATAAAAAGAGTCTCAATTTCATTGCAAACCATTACTCATCATACTAAGATATTCCAATAAAGTTAGACTTGTATTTCATGGCAAATACTGATCCCGAAAAAAAACGGCTATAATTTATCCGATTTCATCCGTTCCGTTGCTTTGCAGATGCCTATCATAGGAATTGTTTCATCACTGAATACTCAAGTTTTAACTGTTTCATTCATTTTCAATACGTTTACTATAAGTATACATAGATAAAAGTGCATGCGAGTAAGCTTTATATATATATATATATATATCTATCTTTGCATCCACTGTCTCATCAGCGTAGTAAACCACATACGTGTTAGTTCGAGCTCATCTGAACTCTAAATTACGAATATGACACCAAGGTTGTTCCCAAGTAAAATTTTTGACTCAAATTTTTTTATTCAAAAAAGGACTCTTTTTTTCGGTAATGAAAGAGATTTACGTCGCGAGCACAGAAAACATAACCTGCCGAGTCATTTTTTGCAGTGAAATATTATGGAATTTCTTGGGTTACTTTAGTGTTTCGGCAGGTTATGTTTTCTGTGCTCCTTTTTTGAATAAAAAAATAGAGTCAAAATTTTTGCTTGGAAACAACCCAAATAATGTGAGATCACTAATTTAAGCTTTTGATTTTCCACTTTTCTATAAATACGCAAAAGTTTAATAGCTTTTTTAACTTCTTTTTCATCACTTCTTTCTCATTTTTCATTTTCAAAGTCACTACAAAATAAAATGGCCCCTCTTCAAGTTATTGGCGCTGGTTTCGGTCGCACTGCTACCGACAGTCTTCGTGAAGCTTTAAACACTCTTGGGTAAGTTTCAGAAGGATTTTCTAGCATGGGTTCATAACGAGAAACGTATTGACTTGTTATGATAGATACAACACACATCATATGAAATCTATGTTCATGGACCCCGAACAAAATCCCGATAACTTTTACAACGCTATGCAGAACAATGGTGAGGCTGACTGGGATAAAATCTACGCCAAGTACGATGCTGCTGTTGACTGGCCCACATGTACCTTCTACAAGCAATTAATGGAAAAATACCCCGACGCTAAGGTTATCTTGACTGTCCGTACTGCAGATAGTTGGTATAAATCTGTTGAGAATACTATTCACGCCCAGCACATGAGCCCTCACTTCAACGGTGAAACTGCCGAGAGATTCAAGAGAATGACAAATGCTGTTATTTTGGATGGTATTTTGACAGATCCTGAGAGATTCGCAAAGGAAGAAGAGGTTAAGCAAGCATTCTTGGACCACATTGAAGAAGTCAAGCACAACGTCCCTGCTGATAAACTTTATGTTATGCAAATTGGTGAAGGTTGGGAAGGTCTTTGTAAATTCTTGGGCAAGGATGTCCCTGATGTTCCCTATCCTAGAGGAAACTCCACTGAGCAATTCACTGAAAATATTAAGATGCTCTCTCAAAAGCTTCAATAAAATAAATGAGCTTTATTGTTAAATAAAAAATGAATGGATATATACACCATATGTTGTAGCGTTATTGAAATAATTATATGGTGTTGTTTTCTTTTTTAATATCTCTTGGTAAATTTAACTCTAAGATCCTTAGGTCTGATGGTGATCAAGCCTTCATAAGATATTTCCCTAGGTGCACCTTCAGGCAACTCCCAAGTATATCTCTTGACTATTTACAAGAGCATTATCAATACTACATTCGTTCACCCTTATGTAATAACTCGAAAATAATACTTACGTAACATGGATAGTAGAACGCGTTGCTCTGCTAAGCTAAAGTTCATGCCAATACATTGTCTCTTACCTCTGCCAAATGGCAGCCATGAGAAACCGTCCTCCGATTTAAGTTCAGCTTCACCACCAGGTGCAAAGCGCTCAGGATCGAATTTTTCAGGATTCGACCATACATTATCGCTGCGATGGATACCGAGAACATCTACAGTCACAACGGAACCTTTAGGAATAAACGTGTCATCAATCTGAGTATCTTTCACTGCTACACGAGGGGCAACACCTAAAACAGGAACAAATTTTCTCAAGGTCTTTTTTTTTGTTGTTACGTAATTTAGTACTCTGAGAACTGGCTATACCAAATATGTCTATATTTACCTCTTTGATGATTTGATTCAAGTAAGTCATTTCCTTGGTCATATCAAGTGTAGGCATAATATCGTCGTGTGAATCACCAATGATCTCTAGAACTTCTTCTCTTGCCCTATTTTGAATTTCCTATAATCATATTTTGTTATTACTTTGCCAGTAAACAAAAATAAAGTGATACATACTTGGTCAACAGCAAGACTATAAATGGCAAATGCAAGAGCGTTGGCAGTAGTTTCATGACCAGCGAAGAAAAAGATGTTAACATTGGCCTAAAAATAATAAAAACGGATAAGTATATAGACAAAGCATCTTTCTAGCTTTTCCCTTTTAATATATATACCAAGAGCTCATCATCAGTCAATACATCTTCCTCTGGAACTTCCAGCATCATTGTAATCAAGTCTCTCTCTCCCTTTATCCCATTTTTGGCGTTCTCAGCAACAATATTTTTCTTTTCAGCAATGACACCTTTAATCATACCAAGGAACTTTTGTAAATTTTTACGCTCCTTTGCTCTTTCAGGGAAGAGCCACATAAATCTATCTTGATCCAAGAAAGGCAATAAGAAAAACATAGGATGAATCAAACCAGAGCTGAATGAATTGTAAGTAATTCTCCATGGACTATTAGGATTAGAAGTAGCTTCAAAATCAAAATCTATATTTTTTTTAAAGAAAAAAAATTGTTATTTTCATTAATTATCTCTTAACAAGTGTTTCTTCTTACTCAAAATTGATTTTCCAATAGCATCCAATGCATAGCGCTCGGTAATATCGGCCATATCCTCAACAATTTCTGTCTTGTCAATTTCTGCAAAAACATCAAACACCAATTTTCCAAATACGTCAACAGGCATAGCACCCTGGAAAATGGGATTGAAAACCTATATATAGTGTAGGGTATGTATTACGTAAACATACGGTCAATATAATTTCTCTCATTTGTTATCCGCTCAAAATATTTACCCTTCTTTGGCGTCTCCATTCATCACCGTTTAACATGGCCAAGCTTCTTCCTCCCAAAAATGTATGACTCAATGTACCTTCCAGTGCTGTGAAGGTATCCACCTTTATAAAAAGATCTTGGATATGTATAAGTAAAAAAAATAAAAAAAAGAAAAAAGAAAAAAATACTATTAATATCAGATGGTCACTTTGTTTACCTGGGTTATTAAAAACTGTTTTTGCGCCTTGTGCACTACAGACATGGATAGTCCAGCCTTTTGGATCAGGGATCTTTTGCAAAAAGAATTAAAGGTATTGATACATATATAAAAACACATATGCTTACAAAGGAGAGAAAGAAAAGGAGAAAACACTTACCATACATAAACCTTTGGATCTATCTTTACTCTTCTCAATAAGCGACTTTGTTAGAGCTCTTGTTCTTGGCTCTATTTCATCTCTGTTGGATGACATTAATTTAAAAAAGTCAAAATAGCTCCAGTGTGGAATATGTCTCAAGTTCTTTGGTGGGGAAAGCTTGTTTCGTATCCATGAATAGATCACAGTGCATGTTACTGCAAATGTCACAACTTGTAAGCGACGCTTGGGCTGTGATTGAATAAACTTGCTGATTTTTTCTGCGAGCTCAAGATCTTTTGCTTTTTGAACGATTAAATCCATATTTTTTTTCTGAGAAAAGAAGAAGAAAAAAGGAGTTGTTTTTCGGATTTCCAGGATAACTCGCTGTTAAAAAGCCAATTTTTTTATTTGTGTTAATTAAATTAAAAAAGATATCCAGGAATTAAATCAAAATGTGTCACTCTTTCTTACTTTTAATTTTTCCTTGGTTAAGAGCCTAGATGTGTATTTTTAATTCAAATAAAGCCGACTCCAAGGTGATCTGTTGAATATATTTATCTAACGAAGCTATTCTATTCTATATCTATTGTATAATATTGCTTAGCACTTTAGCTTGAAAGCTAATATGAAAACTGAAAGTCAGATAGTAATGATCACATGATCCGGATATGGTGCCGAGTTTGAGGTTTTGTCTACAGACACACCACTTTCCCTCTCGAGGACACCACACGCGATTCAACCTCTTGTGTGGACCTATATCTACACCTGTACTTAGGAGATAATTGAACTTTTTGAAAATTAAAATTTGAGTCTCAAAGAGCATGAATTTTTTCTATGGTTTCATACACGAAGAACTTGGATCACCAACAAAAAAAAGTCCGACTTTGGAGATTTTGATAGGTATCAAAAACAATAAAACTTTATTTTATATATTCTCATAACTTTTAGTTTGTCGACTTTTATGCTGTATAAAAAATAGGTGATTGATAACTACATGCGATAGCAAATAAAATAAATAATAAAAACGAAATTAGTGGTAGGGTAACTCTAAGCTATACTATATAATCACAGAGTACATAAACGAAAATAGGAATCTTACTATTCTATAAAAGATTGTACAAGTGATTTGTACAATTACTGAAGCATTTCTGCTCCAAAATAGAATAGAATAGCACGGCTGAGCAGGTGATTTTGAGGCACTTGATTCATATTGATATTTTAACTAAAAAGAGTCCGGATAGTTCACCTTTCAAAACCTGAGCCATTTCCTAATAAGCCATAATAAACACTTAAGTTCACGCTCAATATATCTTTAATGAACATCTGGTCGCTGAACAAAGTCAAAGTATAATTCATTCATTCTTTTTTTATATTTTGCCATATTTATTTAGCCTTATTAAACGATAGTTTTGATATATTTACCTGTTGGCCTTGTGTGTATTTCCAAACATCAAGTATGTTGGTAGTTCTAGTATTAAGATATTTATCGCTGGTGCTGCTGAATTTTTTTTAATGAACAACTTCCTGCTGACCCACATAGCACCAATCCTCATGTTCATAGCAAACTAGTTCAAATCACTGAAACAAAGCCTCACGCGTGAAGAACAGAATCTCAGACGTGGAAACTGTGCTGATTGTAGAATGAGAACTTTAGCCAATGGGTACTCTACTACTATTGAAAAGGACATTTTTTCGCTACAATGCAACATATTTACAACCATATTATGGGCTGATTTATAGAAAGATGGTATTTCCAGACG
>VCJJ01000783.1:0-12545 GCA_024139415.1 Backusella tarrabulga | reverse complement strand
ATCCTTGGATTTGCTCTAAGAAAAAAAAAAACTAGTGTAGACCCTTTTCTGGGTTTTCCCTAAATTCCTTTAAATCTAAAATTAAATTGAGGTTTAGATTTTAAAATAATCCCCACAAAATGATACTTGACTCGCGTGCTTACACACAAGGCACATTGCACTAAATAGGAGTGGTCGTTCTGCTGGATCTTTCTTTCTCTCTCTCTCGTGAAACTTCAGTTAGAGAGACACTGCTTGAGAAAAACGTGGACATAAATCAACATCATGAACGTAAATTGAGAACTAAAGTACTTCCAAGTAAAACTTTTTTTTTTCCTAGTCACAAATGACTAGCTTGTCTTTTCATTCTCGTATTTCATTCAACATTTAAAGTGAGCTTTGGGGATAAATGGTTTTCTATCAAAGTGATACACATTCGGAGCGTATTACTCCACTTTAAAAAAAAAGGGTATTTATACAAAAAGGTGTGTTTTTCATTCAATGAAAACGCGTATGAGGACGTATTCCGAAAATAATGCTCCATCTATGACAAAATAATATCAGATAAGGGAACTCGAAATAATATCATTAAAGCTCCCATTATTTCTTGTTCAACGTCTCATTTGTTTTATTTATAAACATACCTTATATGTACGCTCACTCGGAGATAGATATGAAATATATACGTTTCAAAGAAGTATTTATATTGCTATTACCTTGTAATGGCGTTGCTAATTACATGTTTCTTGTCTTTACCATATCTAGAAATACTCATCGTTTTTTCATACGGTTAGAATCAGTGTGTATTTTACTCTTTTAAAGACATGTTTGTTTTCTCTTAATGTTTATAAATCTGTCAATAAACAGAGAATATTAACAGCAAATCAAAAACCCTCACTCTCTCTTTGAACCATGTTTGACAGTTGTATGACCAAAAACCTTTTTTTTTGTTCCACGGGAACACAAAACGCCGATCATGAACACAGCTCGAATTGTGTTACAGTTTTTACACCCCCACACTGGAGATACTTTTTTGGTAAAAATAAAAATAGGCATCTGGATGTATATCCTTACAAAAATAAATAAAAGAGGTGTTCACTTTTAACGTTTTGTGAAATAAAGTCCATATACATTTAATAGAGAAGGACTAGGAATATTATTGGAAGGGTTTCAAAAGGACCCTTTTTTGTTTAGTAATAATGGGAAAAGCAGAGTACCTGGGGGGTATAGAGGAAGTCAGAGAAAACGAAGAGAAATAAGAAAAATTTTTGGATGGTCATGAGATAAAAAAGTAGACCCTTTTTTTTCTACAGTAAAACAACTTTATTTATTTATTTATTTTTTGCTTACGAAATAGTCAGGAAACAAATGGTTTTTCTTTTTTTCCACTTTACATAATACTCTGACTGGAAGAAAAAGGGAAGAGTAAGGGTTTTGAAGGGTGCTTCATAAGGGACCATGCATGTTTTCCACCAAATAACACTCATTTACAAGTAATTTCCAGCTGTGTAGCCTGGGAAATTCTGGGAACGCTTGAAAGGGTGCATCTATAAACGTGAAGGGTCGTTATCAATATATTCATCTTGACGGATTTAGCTCGAGTGGTGATGAATTAATCAAAAGTGAAAGTAAAATAATTGGACTCTCTTAGAATCAGGAGCTTTTTGTTCATTTTTCTATAAGATGGTCAGAAATGGGCTGATTCAAATAAACAGCAAAATAAAAATAAAAAACCAAAGTAAGCAAAAGCTAAAACTGATTTGTCAAAATAATAAAGGGCCGGCGTGAAACCATTTTCTTTAACAGTTAGCCAATCGCCATTACAAAACCACGAGTGGCTCCACACATGAAAATCCTATGATGGCGTTGTATTCAATAATTTACAAACTGAGTTCATTTGGATGAAAATAATAAAAAAAAATGCGACAAAAAACATGTTTTAAATAGTGAATAAAGAAAGATTGTATGGACTTGTTTATCCATCATGATTAGGACCGTGGGATAATATTAAGTGTAAATGATATACAACATCACTTACCAGGATCTTACATCAAACCAATTCTACTTTTTGGAAATCATGGATGGAGCGGAACGGAGAAGAACTTCAAAACTCAATGATTGGTGAATGTATTACCATATTTGTGGCAAAAAAAAGAGGTTCTCGCTTATTAGAAAACCCCGTTTTTTTACGTAAGGGTCCGCCATATCCCCCACTCTACCCCCGCTTTAATAACCTAGTGCTACCCTAAACTTCATAGACAAGAAAATAAAGAAGAGGAAGAAAAAAAACCTAGACACTAAAAAAAAAGGCCAATCTATTCCTGCATTAACTATAAAAATAACAAGAGAAAAAGAATCCTCAGAATTTCACACAAGTATCATAAACTCGGATCGGTAAAAGACTCCAGGGATTCATATAATTCTTTTAAATTACTTGAATACTCAAAAGTTAATTTCCCATTACCTCTATTAATGATAAAATGAAAAGAGGAAATACAAAATGGAAACGTTGTTGTTGATCAGTTTGTTCTTTTATTCTACGATAGGGTCCTTGATGGGCTCAAATAAATATAAAATAATGGTTGCCTGATATTAACCGAAAATCCTTTCTTAATAAAGTTTGAAACAAACTTTACTTTTTTAAAATTCTCCCCTTTTTGTTCAATTGGGAGTTTCCTACAGAAAAAAAGAAAAGGAACCGTATTCATTATTATTTGTTGATAGTCGTTAATAATGACTATACAGGTCCCCCCCCCGAGCCGCTGGTTTTTGTTATGTTAGGATAGTGTTAAAAAAAAGTTTTGTTTTACTCTTCAATGATGATATGTAACATCCAATGTTATAAAAATAAACTTAACGATAAAATCATATGTTTGATAAATTAAAAATGCAAGGTGAAAGAAAAAATGGATGCAGTAATGATAATAATGACGATGAAGGTTCGTTTCTTACATACACATATGTTCCACCAGGAAAGACCCTGAATACAATAACAATTAAAAACAGAGAGGGTGGCAAACTCAGCTTTGGAGAAAGCGGAATTATCTGGTTAGGTGTCAGTTTTGGGCGTACAACTTAAATCCAAAAAACAAAACATTTAAATACAGGATGTCGCGCCCTCATTTTTTTTTGTTTCTATCATCAATCTAGATCTATATAAAAACAAATAGCTTATTAATTTTTCCCCTATTTAATTCTTTTTAGTAACAATAATATAAATAATGGATTCGAGGAACGCTAGCCTTCGTCCTTTTGTCATCTTCTGTGCTATGGTAGCATCTTTGGGTTCTTTCAACTCAGGTTTCAATACTTCTGCCTTGAACATTCCAGGTGGTAATGTCAGAAACTGTCCTGGTGTACCTGCCGGTGTGGTTACTTATTACCCAAACTCTCCTCTTCCTCAATGTCTTCCTATGGGTGATTGGGTTTGGTAAAAAATTATTTGAAATACAATCTAATAGATCAAAAAACTGACTTGATGATATAGGGGTGCTGTTAATGGTATGTTTGCTATTGGTGGTCTTTTGGGTGCCATGTCCAACACTTACATGTCTGAACGCTTTGGTCGTCGTGACTCTATGATTATTATGAACGTTACTTTCTTTATTGGTGCCATCTTGCTTTCACTTGCTACTACTTCTGCTCAGTTCGCTATTGGTCGTATCTTTGTTGGTATTGGTTGTGGCTTCATGACCTGTGTCATTGGTATCTATGTTGCTGAAATCTCCCCACCAAAGTACCGTGGTGCTCTTACCTCTCTTCTTCAGCTTTTCACTACACTCGGTATTCTGATTATCATGTGTATCTCTCTTGGTTTGAACTCTGCTGTCGGATGGCGTATTGTTGTTGTCATCACTATTGTCCCTACCATTGCCCAGATGGCCATCCTTCCCTTTTGTGCCAGATCCCCTCGTTGGTTGATTTCCAAGAACAGAATGGATGAGGCTCGTGTTGAATTCCTTCGTCTTCGTAACGGTGATGTTGAAGCTGAATTCACCGATATGGTGTTGGGTCTTACCAAAGGTGGTGACGAAAACAAGGTTGACCTTACTGATAAGGATTCTGCTACTGGATTTGACGTTGCTGGAGATAAGGAAGTCGCTAATGAAAGTGGTGCATTTGAATCTGAGACCAAGCTCAATCTTATTCAAATAATGTCCATCCCCGTCTTGTGTCGCTTGTGTCTTAAGCTTTTCTTCATTCACTGTCTTTCTCAATTGACCGGTATTAACGCCATTATGTACTACTCGACCACTATTTTCGAAGTTTCCTTTGGTGACACTGCCAAGTATGTGAGTGTTGGTGTCTCTGCTTTGAATGTTGTCATCACTTGTGTTGGTCTCTCCTTGATTGATCGCTTGGGTCGTAAGACTTTGTTGTTGATCTCTCTTGTTGGTATGACCATCTTCCAGGTTATCATGACCATTGCCATGCATTACGATATCTCTGCCCTTCAGGTTGTCTGTATTATGCTTTACGTTGCTTCATTCGCTATTGGGTTTGGTATGGTACCTTTTGTCATCACTGCCGAATGTTTCCCCACTTACGCTGTTGCCTCTGCCTCTTCTGCTTGTTTGGCATTAAACTGGCTCTGTAACTTTATCATCGGTCTCATTTTCCCTACCTTGTTGAGTGCTTGTGGTCCTTATGTCTTCTTGATCTTTGCCGGTCTTGCCTTGGTAACCTTGGTCTTTGTATGGATATTTATTCCCGAGACAAAACAAAAGTCTCTTGATGAGATTGGTCGCCAACTCGGCTGGTATGGTATCAATGTCGAGGAAGCTCTCAAAAAGAAGAAGTAAACTTCTTTATCTTACACATATATATACACACATTCTCTCTTTTTTCCCTTCCGCCTTTTTGAAGAACCCTTCGGGGTTTTTATTTGTATTTCTAGTATCAATTTCACTATTTTATCTTTCTTTCAAATGTACTTTCATTAAACATTTCATACTTGTATAAATAAACACAAAAAACTACATATAATTGTGTTTTACTCATTAAAACAATCATGTTTGAGGTTTTCTTTTTTTTTAGAAATTCATATAGACCTTTATAAATTATATAAATAGTTTTTCAATAATGGAGGTTGTACGACGATATCCAAAATATCTTTTTATTCCAGATGCGAACCACTTGGAGAAGCTAGACTTCAAAGTCGGAAAAACCCTTTATTTAATCTAATATCTTGTCCAATCAAAATCTAGGATGGTTGAAACATGGTACCCAAAAAACTTGATCATTTCTTGGAAAGACTTACGGTTCCATTTTACCGTCACAAGATATTGTGTATTCCATTGCTAAAATTAAAATAAAAACAAGCTGTTTTTATTAAATTAAACATAAGAATAGAGTGAGCTTATATACAAAGGTTTTATTATTCTTGAAGAGCTGCTGTTATTTTTGCAGAATGTTTGACATATTATTTGTGAGAGGAAAAAATAAAGATGCAAGTTAATTAGTAGCATATTATATTGGAAAATACCCTTAAAAATAGCGTTCAATTTCTCCATGGTAAGGACCACCTACAAAGATAGACGAGTATTGAAAACTGTCATACATTGAAACATCAAGTTGGAGAACTATCAAAATAAATTGTAATTTAGCTCACTCACTCTAGATAAATAGCAGAAAATGAGATTGTTAAAGAGTATGTTGTGAGTGATTCAAGCATTACTAAATAATGGAATCTAAGAATAAGTACGAGGCTCTTCTCGTTTTCAGGATAAGTTCTAGGTAAAAGGACATTCAATTGATTATTGAGGATTACGAGAATTAAAAAACATAAAATATATACATCAAATATACCACTGGAACTCTGATCGTATTTCAAGCGATAATAACCAAAAGCATAAGTGCCGAGGAGAGGCGATTTGGAACGACTCTACTAATTTTTAAAGTCTGATTTTTTTTTGAATTGGTTAATCAAAGTTCCCTACAAGTGAGCCTTCATTAATGAAGCATAAAATACAAGGTCAATTTAGCAATGTTTCCCTGCTTGTTAAAGTAATTACAAGCGACTGCTTTCTCCTAGTTTATCGACTATCTATAGGCAATGCTAGATATTCGAAACTTTGTTGTCATAGATACTTGAATTGGTTGTATATTCTTCTATCCATTCCACTTTACAATTTTCTAAACTGGTTGAGTGGGCTCCTTTCAAATTATATCAACTGTATGTGTGTTTCCTAAATAAAAGGGAGATATTTTGCCACTAGGTGACTCTATTTTTCATCTCTTGAAACGCCCTCCCAGTTTTTCTTTTATCAGTGCTATTGAAACACTCCTTTAGACGCATTTGATCACAAAAGCAAAAACAATAGCAACCCAGATTCATGTCGCTGTTGTTATATAAATACAGATTTAAAAATGACGGTTGGTAGGCACCAAAACACAATGGTTCTATCTATTTCACAAGATGTCGGTTTTATAACACCTTTTTACCATCCATGAGCAAAGATAAGGCGCTTTTTTTCTTTCTTTTCTCAAGAGAAGAACTCCTTTTCAACATCAAAGCAGGTTAAACCAAAGAATGTCGGTGTTTCAAAGTAGAAAAATTTTGTCAGCGTTATGTTTATTTTTCTCTTGTATATTTTCATCAACAAATCGTCCATTATTACTCAGTTTGTGTGGTGTGTGTGCGCTATGTTGGTTGCTGTATTTGTTTTATTTATTGATATTCTTTTTTATAATAGTTGGATTATCTTTGCTACAGCAGCACCAGCCATAGAGATTTAAAAACACGACAAGAGCATGTACCTCGAAATGTTGAATTTAGAAGGTATTCAAATGAATACAAAGAGCTTTAGACTGTGCGTATTTGTCTTGGACGAGCTGCTATCGTGCTACGACTGCTGCCAGTTTTTGGCACCTGTACCAAAGGCTGCTCATGTTTACCATACCGAGATCAAAAAACCCATGGACTTTACTACCTTGGAGCAACGACTCTACAAAAACCAGTATGCTGAATTCAAGGACTTTGCAGACGATCTACAGTTGATTTGGAACAACGCAAAGGCCTTCCACAGACCTTTTGACCTTCTTTATCAGCAAGCGGTCAACTTACAAACCAAGTACGATAATATCATGAAATTTGTACAAGGCGGCAGCAGGTAAATAGTAATAACAATATACATCAAATGATGACTCAATATTCTGTATCTTAGAAAACCCAAGTTCTTCTCTACGTCAGTTCAAAAGGCAGATGAATATGCTAGAAAGGCAGTGCCAGAAGAACGCATTTCAAAGCCCCCAGTCCTTTACAAACAGCTGGAAGCACCTGTGAAGAGGTATGATATTGTCAATCTGTGTTGTTTTTATCTTGTTAGTCAATTGACCACAACAAAACAGTGTCTTGTATTTTATTCAAGCGATTGGTGAAAGCGATACCAATGCCAAAAAGATCAGGGGCTTCACCAACACCCGTTTCCTATTCCAAAACATGAATTATTCCTTTTTCAAATACATGGAAACCAACAACCGCGATGCTCTACCATTGCCACGCTTTTACATCGCAAAGAACCGCACACTCTTACACGAAGCACAGCAAAGCCCCGATGGGCTATTAGCCATCCTCTACAACCTCAAGACAGAGCCGACAACCAACCCCGATCTCATACATTTGAACGCGACCGTCATCCTGACTGAGCCATTGGGCGAAATCCATGGGTTTGATATTACATCAATGAATGATACCGATAACAAGTATGAGAATTGCCCCAAGGCGTGGATCAAATTAAGGGCAATTAAGATTGTACATAATGTCGATACTGTCATCAACACCACGATGGAAAAGTCGTTTTTTAGAAGAGCTTACAACACTTTTCGCATCTCCCCAAAGATACCCGCCGACCTTAAAAAGATTAGAAACGATCAGGTGGCAAAGCAGTTTGTGAGGGCCATTCTTGATCCAGCATCGTCAGATAACGGAGGCACGGTCAGTGAACCTGTGTTGTCGGAAAGAACAGAAGCATCGGGATCAAGTCAAATTGGAGCGAATGGCGATATAGTGGGAGAGACAAGAGTGGAGAAAACCTCAACAGCGTCACCATCCATACCATCACCATCACCTCCATCTTCATCTCCTTCGTCATCAATACCAAACGCAGTACTTTATAATAGTAGCAACAACAGTAATAATAATAGTTCGATCAACAAGGTGAATACCACTGGTATAAAGAAAGTGATAATGACAGTTGAAAAGAAACAACCTACTGCCGCACCACCTTCCACTACACCACCCAAAATCGTGATTCCCAAAAGATCAATAACATCCATTTCAGCTGCTAGAGCCATAATTGAGGGTCGAACCTTACAGCAACCTCAACAAGAGACTGCAAAATCACCCGTATCATCAAAACCATCGTCCGCAGCATCATCTCCAATCCAATCACCTTCATCATCGCCCCAAAAAACGGTCACCCTGTCTTTCCAACGTTATCTAGAAGGCGAGCAGGATGACCAAGTGAACTCAAAGGAGTATTATTTAGAAAAATCAAAGGAATCATGGAAGAAATTAAAGGAGTGTAAGTTTATATCTTGAAACGGGTTTGAATCATCATTTTTGACTTGGGGACCTGTTATAGTTGCAAAAGAAAAACATGTTAAAATAAGCAATATACGAGACTACATTTACAACACATCCGCATTTCCCAACGCAGAAGGGTATTTCAAGCATGTTTATTACCTACGCGATAACGATGAAAAGGTCATCCAAACCTTCCGACGCATGACCATCACCCAACGTACCACCGAAATTGCCAGCTTGCTTAATTTAAAGGACATGGATCATGTTGGACAGATCACCGAGGTTTTGCAGGAAAGTCATGGGGAGGTGATTGGTCTTTCGATGAAGCGCTATCAAAAGACACTCAAGCAGTATGCACACGCACACTCGCATCATCGACTGACTGCGCATCAAAAGATGGATTTGATTGTGCAGATGCTGGAGGCGATACGCAACATTCACTCAATTGGGCTGGCGCACCGTGATTTATCCGAGGTCAACTTTATGGTGGATGAAACGGAGGAGACGTTAGAGGATGGAAGTTTAAAGGCCCATCTTTATTTGATTGATTTTGGTAAATCGGTGTTTACACATCCTAAGGACGTGAAGCGGTGGTGGACAGAGCATCCAACTATACAGAATAAAACGAGCGATGAGGCGTCTATTAGTGACAAGACAACACTGGATGGTGAAGTGGTGCCAAAGACCCTGGATGAACTGGAGGCATGGTGTGAACGCCTACCCTGGATCTACTCCAAGCCCGATCATGGATATCGTCTGTATCGCTCCATCCAAACCCTTCCTCGCAGTCGATTTGACAACGATGTCTTGCTATGGCTTGTCAATCCCATGGCCGAAGACATGTACTCTCTTGGTACCATCATTTGGAAGATCTTTGCCGAGACCGAGCCCTGGTACGGCATCCTCGACACTGATTTACGCAGTCTAAGGGAAACAGTCTCCGACGACTATCTAATAGAACAGGCACTTTTACGGGAGGTTTCTGGTAAACTCAGTCGAGACTTGCTTTTGCAGTTCCTTAAAGTAGCACCAGAAAACCGTAAATCAGCAGTAGATATCCTGAGATGGATCCAGGAACCCAGCATCAAGAAGAAACTCATACATGAATGGCAGGAACACTCGCCTGTGGGTCGTCAGAAGCGTCATGCAAAGGCATCGAATCGTTTTGAGGATGAACAGGCGAACGAAGCAAAGATGAATAAGAGAAGAAAAAAGTAGATATGATCCCTTTATATAAAAATGTACATATGTTTTCGAAAAAAAAAAGGAGTAAAACAAAACATAACATAACAAGCTATACACACTCAAAAAAAAAGAAGTTTATGCTCCTCTCATCACCAAAAATACATACACATACACATTCACATTATTGCTTTATGTATACAATTCACAATAAATGATCTGCATATTTATTTTGTCTTTTTTGGTCTCTTCCACAAATATAAACTTGTTTTTATATAATAATAATCGTGATGATTAAAATGGTAGAATGGATACTGCTCGACCACCAATATACGAGAATCCATATCTCAATGTAGGCACACCGCCCGGGATATAAGAACCAACATACCAAAGCAATGCAACAATCTGGATGATGGCAGCGATGATGGTGATGATACCGCTACGAAGCTAATACAACAACAACAATGATGATTAAAACACAAAACATGATTTTCTGGATCAAGTTCCTTACCCCAATCGATGCATATAAAGTTAAAATCATGGATCCAACATAGCTTACTGTAAAGGGCAATCTCTCCATGGAAATCATGTGTTTGATATGGGACCAAGGTCCACGTAATAGAGCTATACTGACAAGTACCAAAACACTACCCACTGTATTTTGTTGTTATTTTAAGTTCCTTGTTTTTTATATCCTACTTACATGTGAAGGTGGCTGCAAATTTACCAGGGAAGATAGGGAACATTGGTATAAAGAAAAAGGACTAATTATATAAAAAAGGGTGAGTCTACTATGATAACAATATGCGCAAAACGCCTTACCAGAGTAAAGCAACCAATACCCAGTGCAAGACATAAACCAAAAGCCATGACTCTCTAATCAAATATATAAGTACTCCTCACAGTACCCGTCTCTCTGTGTATGTGTGTGTGTGTCTGTGTGTGTGTGTTTACCTCTACACGTGAAAGTTGATAAAACGGAGGTTCCTCTTCCTCTGTGTTATTTCCAATGGGTATGTAGCCTTGTACTGTGTTACTGACATTGGAGAAGGTGTTGCTTGCAGATTCACGAAAGTTTTTAAAGATGCCGCTTCCGCCATTGCTGCTGCCTCCATTTGAAAGAGGCAGTGAGATGCCGTTGTTGCGACTGGAAGAGGATTGGAAGTTGCGAAGTGAGTTTTTAAAGGTATTTTCTATTTGAGACATATGAGAAAAAGAGAGCTTATATTTTTTATTTATTTTTTTCATTGTCAGAAGATGATTCGCCCCCCACCCAATCACGGATCTCCCTTTTGGATCCGAAAAAATAACAATGAAAATCTGAATGCTGCTAACGAGTTCTAAAGGTAAAGGAAAGCGACCCATATTATGCTCAATAGGAAATACCAGCAGCAAAGAAAAAAAGAGAAGAGAAAATAAAAGAAAAAGAGAACCGTTTTTATTTTCTTTTGTGATGAACAATCTAAAAGCTACCTCCCTTTGAGATGAACCAATAAATTTGAGCTGATACATGAGAACAATGAATACATTTTCATTATGACGTTACTTTGAATATTATTATACAATTCCCCTTTTATATTCAGCGATAAAAGCCACAAAAACAAGACTTGATAGCATTTTTATGGATTAAAATGTGGATTCATTTGTATACAATTCGGTGACCGTTGTATACATTTATAAAGAGGCATATCACCATTAAATAATTGCTGGAACTAGTTTTCTCAGCTTATGTTACTAAATTGTGTAGAAGCCCTGATAAGCTTACCATATGAGCACTGATTTATACCAAGTAGAGTAAATGTTTCTTTTGCACTAATAATAATATGTATTTTACTCGACAATATTTCATGGTAGGTACAATATATATACGTCAAAATCATATCTGACATCCACTATTGTTAGCGTTCAGTTCTTTAAAAAGCGTTCACTTTGCATTAATTATATTTTCATAGTAAGCAGAATCATAAAACAACTCCTCATCCCCTTAAATTTTTCATAATTGTGTAAAAAAAGACAGTTGAAGATGATTCCTTTTTATATATTTGCCTTATAAAATAAAACAATAAAATGGCTTTGAAGCACTCTTGTGGTATTTAAATACATGTAGGGCTTTATTTATCAGATGAAGTATACTAAAGCAAATAAACGATGGTACCAAGTAAGTATTATTACAAAGTAGACTATTTTTTATTGAGTTTATTATCAAACAACATAATGATAATAATGTTAACCAAAAGAGCATATACTTCGAATGCCTAAATAGCATACCACACTAAAAAGAAGAAGAAGACAGTGATGCATAAACTACACTTTAGCGCCTCCCTTTTTTACGGTTTTTAAGAACTTTTGTTATAAATATTCATATTACGATACGATTGGTTATACAATCCTTTTAATTACAATCATGCTAAAGCTCTCAGATCTTTTTCACCTTTAAAACAAGCCAAACTAACATATTCTTAAAGCATTACCTGCAGTCAAGGTGCAAAAAAGATACTACTACTATTACTAGTTATAAAACAAACTCTTCATAGCATAGTTTTTTTTTTTAAAAAAAAAGGTAAGAGAATAAAGAATCTGAGAGATCAAGTTTGTCTCATTCTCCATTCAGGTTTTAAGGCATGTCAACATTATTAAGCTTCACGTAATTGGCACCTTCCACATACTAGAGGTAGTGACAAGCAAAAAGTAAGGTCAACTCTCCTGGATTTCTATTGGCTGCTGAGTGTTGAACGTGCCATTTTCTTGATTTTTTATTGGCTAATACGTGACTTATTTTTTTTCGACTGTGCTACCTGCTGAATTTCCATTGGTCCATTCAAAAAAAAATCCCACATACAAAGGTGAGGTTTTCCTT
>VCJJ01000078.1:14710-40003 GCA_024139415.1 Backusella tarrabulga | reverse complement strand
CCTTGATTTAACCCTGATTTTTTACAAGAGAAATCGGACATCGGACTTTTAAGACACTGTATTTTATAAATTCCCTGGTACTGAATAATAAGACAGTCGGAGACTCATAAAAAAGGACTCCACCATAAGATATGTATCCTTCTTTTTCGTACTCTTTTTATTAATAAACATACAATGAAACACACAGAAAATATTCCTACAAATATGATGTACCTACGAGGTGGAGGTTGGGTACCAGAAGTACTTTTGGGTGCTGTGGTGGCCTTCCATTTGAGCGAAAGTCAAATCGCGACATTGGATCTTGCCCATAAATTAGTTGAAAGCATAAGAAATAGACGCCAAGAAGTAATCGGTGCTGAGGGATTTTGCATCCATTATTAATACAAAATAAATATAGTTTGTTGTTCTATATGCCATGCTTTATCTATACACAAAATTTGGTATTGTTTGCATTTACAGTTATTGAATAAATGATAATTGAATTTCATGTATGAAGTTGGACATGTTAAAATTAAAATCAGTCCTATTATTTAGTACCAGGGAGTTTACCGTTATATCCTTTACGGCCCATAACATGTCAACTTCTTGTCCATACCATGTTACCTCACGTACCTGTGCGAAGTTTTTAACGGCACCACTAAATTGCAACTTCCTTCCGATAGATTTTGAAGTGTCTACTACAGTTGAATCCCGATATTGGAATACTTTTGGTGGTCTTTTTGTCACTGTCTTTTTGATGAAAAAGATATTGTTTCATACACTACACTTTTCAATGCAAATTAAATTAGAGTGAGGTCGTTCAAAAAAAATAAATAAAGGTATACCGTGAACATGGTATTGTTCTTACCTTTTGCAAAGAGTCAAAACAATGTGAACATCACTGCAATGGATTCCCGCTAACCTTCTTCCGTTCATGAAGCCATTTTCATTGTTATAACAAATAAAAGAGCTGCACTATGAAGAATGACGGTTAACTATTGATGGTGAATAAGAATAAAGTAAGTATAACCATGAGTGTGTATTACCAAAGATAATTTACCATATTTTGAGATAATCGGTATCATTTTGACGGAAAGCGAAGAAGTAAATTTTTTATAGATCATAATAAGTTAAGAGAAAAAGATAGAGAGATAAATAAATAAAAACAATTTTCTCCGCCTTTTATTATTTACCCTACACAATCAAACTGAGCCACATAGCCTTTCCTTTGATAAATAATCGTTCTCTCCTTACTATTAATGAACAGCTACCTCTTTTGTAAATGGCAAAAGTATGCACTATAGGAAGTGTGCTCATTTTATAGCAATCAGTGACCCAGTATCATGATCATTTGAAGTTTAAGTATGGGATTGATAGCATCCTAGTTTACCGTTATTATTATTTGAGGTACAAAAAAAAAGAGCGTATCGTACTAACGCAGCGAATGACAAAACCACAATCCTTCTTGAATGAAATAAAAAAGTGCACATAAGCAAATTTGGGCTTAGATATTACATTGACGTCACTAAATGAATTTGTCGTGAAAAGTGTAACGATATCCAGAAACAATCTGGATCGATCCCATTGTAGCTTATGACGTCAACATGACTGTTTTTGAGAAAAGACGTCAATCTCAAGTAATTTCAAGTTTTTGGTATACCTCAGATATGAATTTTATACATTGTGAATCAGCTTTTAAACTGTAATAAAACATAGTATATATTATTTAAGCTCTATCAACATTAAATCCTCAGCATTGTATTTTGTATTCAAAGTGCGTAATACGCTCACCACAGCTGACGTTTTCACTCATTTTGCTTTATGTTCGTAATTTCCATTTTTGTAAGTCATTTCCTTTTTTGAGAAGAAGAAAATTTTAGTTGACTACACTTTTGTTTTTATAATTATCAACAATATTGGTTATATCCCAATATGCCTTGAAATGAATAAGAAGGTTAAAAAAAACATTACCATCCCTTTCTTTTTATAGATGAAGTAAACATTACTTAATGTTGATTGTTCTGCTAAAGAAACCGGAGATGGAAACATCTGGCCTCACGCGACCAGCCGGGGAAAAAAATGGGATATAAAAACTGAACACGACAACATTTTCTTTTTCTCTTACACTGTTTTCTTTCTTAGCTTTTAAAATTCATGCCTAGTTTATTTTCCCTTGCCAAAGTGGCATTTACTGCCACCTTTATGCTTGGTTTAGCAACTGCCGAACCCAACATGTTTCAACAACAGGAAGTTCTTGCCAACTTTGGTGAAAAAGCCTGGAGTGAAGCTCACTCTACTGTACATACCGCTACCGATAAGCTCAAGGATATGTTCAATAACGCAGTGGAAGGATTTACTGTTTTCAGTCACCCTGCTTTCTCTGAATATCGTATAAGATACAAGAATCCCGCTCTTTGTGACCCTGACGTGAAGCAGGTAATGATACTATTTCCATTAGTCATGTAAAAATTCGTGGCTGACACTTTTTTTATAACCCCTCCAAAGATCTCTGGATACTTGGACGTTGGCAGTGATAAGCACTTTTTCTTCTGGTTCTTCGAGTCCAGAGATAAGCCCGAAAAGGATCCACTTGTTCTTTGGTTAAACGGAGGTCCTGGCTGTTCAAGTTTAACTGGTTTGATGTTTGAGTTGGGCCCTTGTACTATTAATGAGGAAGGTACTGATACAACCATCAATAAGTATTCTTGGAATGATAAGGCAAATGTTATCTTCTTGGATCAGGTAAGACAAACATACATAATCGCATTTATATTTTAATACTAAAATTCTCCTTAAAGCCATTAAATGTTGGCTATTCTTATGGTAGTGGAGGTGCTAGCAATACAAATGCCGCTGCCAAGGATGTTTATGCTTTCCTTCAGCTTTTCTATAAAGAATTTCCACAATATGCTGATCTTGATTTTCATATTGCTGGTGAATCTTGTAAGTTTATCTTCTTTCTTTAAGAAAAAGAAGAGTAAACAGGAAATTATTTTTCTTTCCACTAACCAACAAATAATTAGATGCTGGTCATTATATACCTGCTATTGGTGGAGCAATTAACAAGCATAATAAGGGCGAGTTCAACTCACTCGAGCTTTTTGAGAACGCTCATACACTTTCTGCAATTAACTTGAAGAGTTTATTGATTGGTAATGGTTTGACTGATCCCTTGATTCAATACAAATACTATTCTGAAATGGCTTGCAATAACTCATATGGTCCTGTCTTGGAGCCTGAAGTCTGCAAAAGAATGGAAAACGATTATCCCACTTGTGCAAGATTAATCCAAAACTGCTATGATTCCCAAAGCGTTTTCTCCTGTTTACCTGCTGCCATGAAGTGTAATAAGGATCAGATCACACCTTATCAACAAACAGGCATGAATCCTTATGATGTTCGTGAGAAGTGTAAAGGTGGAAATCTTTGTTATGAACTCCTTGGTAGCATTGAAAAATATTTGAATAGACCTGAGGTTATGAAGGAGCTTGGTGCCCAGGTTGATAAATATGAAAGTTGTAATATGCAGATCAACTTCAGATTCCAGATGGCTGGTGACTGGATGCGTCCTTATGTTGACGAAATTCCTGATCTTTTGGAAGACGATATCAAGATCTTAATTTATGCCGGTGACGCTGATTTCATTTGTAATTGGATGGGTAACAAAGCTTGGACTGTTGCATTGGAGTGGGACGGTTCCGAAGAATTCTCTACTGCTAACGATACTGAGTGGTATTCCGAACGTCTTGGTAAACAAGCTGGTGAATTACGTAGAACTGAAGACGGTCGTTTTGCTTTCTTACGTGTGTTTGGTGCTGGTCATATGGTTCCTTATGACCAACCCGAGAGTGCTCTTGATATGTTACAACAGTGGGTTAATGGTGAGCTTCAGTAAAAACTTTCTTGCTTAATTCCTTTGTTCTCTTTCATCTGATTTTTGATCTAAATAAACAATACCTTGAATATAAAATTATAATATATATTGATGACCGTACAACAAACACATGTTTTTTGAAGTGATCTATCAAAATTTCTCCGAGCAAGTGAATCACATCCCCTTATTTGTTTGGTAAACAGTTGTTTCATATTTTAATAAGTAGAAATGGAGTAAATAATAATTTAGGAGTGGGAGCCAAGCATTTCACCATGCTTTTATTCTTTATTATTATTATAATACTTGGTTACTTTTGATAGAGTTGATGCTTTAGAGGTTAACAATTTTATCCCTAGTAGGTCGTGTTCATTAACAAACAGTGTTTTAACAAAAATAGCTTACTTACCTGTACTCATCCACATTATCAAACGTGAGAACAACTATGGCACTTTTAGTTTAAATAGTTATTTAGGTTAAATTATGTATCATTTACCTAGATCTCTCTTTGTCAAAGGCTTTTTTGTAAGTGGACAGATGTTACGTTGTCCTTCCCAATTATTTAAGCAGCGAATCCAGCTATTATATCTTAAAAAATAAATAAATAAATATATATATATAATGAGTGTCAGATATTTTGTTTGATGCATATGTTACCCCATCACATGTCCATATTTTGAAATAGCAGGTTTAATGACTTGCTCAAGTGTTATAGGGTCTATAAAATTTAGTAAAGGACAGGTTGGATCTTCATCAGCTTCTTCTTCACCATCGGCATACATCTCCGATAGTTCCCATGTTTGGTCCAGCCCTGCAGCCAAGGCCGCTTCTGTGGGCCGTCGACTACGACCACTTCTTCTCTTTTTATTTGGTTCACTGCTATTATCGCGAGTACTTCGAGTAGTAAAGTTACCAGAGAAATCATCGTCATAAACAGTAGAGCGCTCATCATCACTATCATTTCCTAAGTTGGAATAGTCTTGTCTTCGTCTCTTTCCTGTTGCTTTTCCTGTTTGTCGACGTGTTTTTAATTCTGGCTTTGGTATTTCTGCCTTCACTTCAACTTTTTTCTTATCACTACTCTCGGATGGTTTACGTCTGGTACGACCAGAGTTGGATGAACCTTCTTCAGGTGAATCCGAGGTGTGCTTGGCGTGAGTACGAAATGCTTTTTGGATTTTTCCATCAGCATTTTTTTTATCAAAGAGATAATGTGCCTTTCCGCTTGCATCTACTACATAGTTTGGATCGACGATCCGTTTTGTCTCGACTAATAATCTATAATAATTGGAACACTAGTCAAGTGGGAGAAAAATAAGAACATATACGATTTAGAAAAACATGATTAAACATAACAAAAAAAACAGTATTTATACTTGATATCCAACTCGTCCAGGTATTGTCATTGAAAAGATGCCCCATTGGCCATTCGCTCCCACAACTGCTAAACGGTCATAAAACATTTTTATTTCGCTCTAATCTTATGGTGATTAAAAATAATATAATTAAAGACAAATGATATCTGTTACCTCACTCCATTGTCCTTTTCTTTGGATCTCACCAGGGGCATTAAATCGATAGTAATAGCTATTAGGATTTTGATCAATCATTTGATATGCCCTTATTCGTGCCTGTGACCATCCTTCAAATGCCTTTTCGGGATCGACTTGATTGTTTTGAATCTGTTCCAAAGCTTCATCCAAACCAAGTCTACTACACATGCGATATTGTCTATGAAAATAGTATGTTATGTTATTTAGTTAATTGAGGTCACTCTCAAAGTAAAATCTTTTTACTTACTTTTTAGCTTGATCGTTTGTTGTTTTTTTGATTGTCTCTGATCGTTTTTTTAATAATTGTTGATAAGCAGTGCGTTGGTCAGCCGTCATTATTGGTGCGTATGTTTCTTCTTCCTTTGAGTATTTTAATGCTATTGATTTTCTCATGTCATAGAGATAAGCTGGATTTGCCAAACGATAAATTGCTTCAAACTATTAAACATAGTGTTACAGAGAGGAGAAATATACTTACACAGTAAAAAAAATACCTCATCATCGTTAGTATCTTGTAAAATAACGCCTATTTCTTCATCATTCACGTAATCAAAAAGTTTTCTTATTGTCTTCGATTTTCTAACTTTTTCACGGTTACGGTAAACAGCGAACTGTTGCTGCTGAAGCTTGACACGCTGAGTTATGATTTCACGATCTTCTTCAGTTAGTTCTTCACTGAAAAAATTCTCTTTTTTGACCGTTTCAATTTTTGCACTATTTCTTTTTTTTTTATAAGTAAATAAAACAAATAAGGCCATAGAATTTCAAAAAAAAACCTTTCTAAGCTCTCTTTTAGTGTTTCTTTGCCATCCTCATCATCTGTTACTTTTAGCATAGGAATTTGACGTAGTTTCTCCTTTTTTTTTTTATCAGTTTATGACTCTTTTGTATCTAATCAAAAAACATTTTTTACCAAAATATGAGCTATTTGGATAGAGGTGGGAATGGTTTTCCAAGAATCACCACTTAATTTACGCGTATTATTATCTACAAAGGAAATGATGGTATTGGAATCAATAATATCAATAATTTTAACAATATTGCTATTTAATTATTATAATGATAATAATTTTGCAAAAGGAGGGTATTTAATGAATACCTTTGGATAGTTCCTCACGAAAAAAAAATGTTTGCATGGGTAACACTTCTTTTGCTGGCGCTTCTTGTTTATCTTTGGACATGATAGTGGTAATCAAAACAAATACAGAGAGATAAGAGAAGAAAAAATAGAAACCACGCAAGTTTTTTATATAGTTTGGTTTGTTTGTAACTCAAAGTGTAATTTGTAAACATTATAAAATTGAGGAGTTCACTGATTAAAAAATGAGATAAAAGGAGATGAGATCAAATATAAAAGTAATTAATAGCAATGAGAATGAGAATAATCGAGTTATATATAAAAGTGCTTATCGTTTTATCTGCTAATTCGAACTCTTTGCTTCAGCTCAAATAATGTTCTTTATTAAGTCAACTGAAAAGTTAAAAACAAACTACGTTCATCCGCTTGATCCAAACGTGGATAGTGATTATGAAACACTTGTTCACTCATGGAAAGAACAACTTGTTCGAAACACACCAACCTCCCCAAATGAGGACTATACTAGATATGCATGGATACAATTAATGGATCATTATTTAGATCAGCAGTGGCTTGATTCTAAGCAAATGCTACAATGTGCACAGGCATGGAGCGGTAGAGAATCAATCAGTTTGTCAGAAGCAGTCCACACTATGAACTTATTAAGTTTAAAATTCATGCAACGTTCACTTAATACCAGGAAAGAGCTTCTAAATACTTTAAATGACCCGGATTTAATGATGGCGCTTGGAATCTCTCCGAATAATGGAAATCTAGAGAAAGAACAATGTGCACGAGATAATGAATCTTTCCATTCGATAAACATAGGTAAAGAAGAAAACACTCCTCTATCATTGACGGATGTGAGCTCCCAAGATGGTGCTAGTTTTCATCGAGATGACGGGAGTAGTGTGCATGAGCGACAGACGTTTGATGGGTGCGAATCAGTAAGAGAGTCGATCTTTAGCAGGGATATTAAAAGTAGAGGCGCTTTTGAAGTAGACACCTTTGGTCTTCAAAATTGTCTTCGATATTCAAGATCTATGCCAGATTTTTCGCTCGAAATGAGCTCTCCAGACAACCAGGATTCTCAATCGATGGGTTCTTTTAAAGAGGTTCAAACCACACAATATGGTTCTGATGACAGTAGTACCTACAGTAGTTCGGCCAGCTCTCAATCTGAATTCTTTCTACACAGTCGTGATGGTCCCATAGATAATACAACAAATTTCTTTACTATACGTCAATCCACTCTATATAAAGCAGGGTTTGCAGATGAAAAAGTAGAAACGGATGGCGTATTTGATGAAGTATCTGCATCTGCCAATATATACTCAAGTCATCATTTGTGTGTACCAAACCAGGAGCAATTCAACATGGTAAAGACCGAGTCAAGTATTTCGGTCCTTCATCCAAATGAGAGACCAGATGGGTTACTTTGTCCAAATAAACGTGCAGCAATAGTAAAAAGTAGATCTTTTCCGACAAAAGAGGCATTGCTATCGATTGATGATAAAAAGATAACAAACAAGGATAAAAGTTTCATGCTGCGTTCAATAGTCAATAAGAAACCATATTTCTCTAGATTCTTTGGTGGAAAAAGAAGCTAAAATGTTTTATGCATATGTATTCAGTTTTTAGTGTCATTTCAATCAATCGGCATATGAAATCAAAATAACATAAATACACTTCTCATTCTTTTTTTCCCCTTCTCTTTCTTTTCTCCCTCTTACTTTATTAAATATAATAAACAATGTCACATAATTTTACTAATCGACTGATCAATGAAAAAAGTCCTTATTTGCTTGTAAGCATCTATTTGTATTTTATAAAACAATTACTTGGCTCTAACTAACAACACATTAATTAGCAACATGGTAAGAATATGAAATATCTCTTGTTACATGAAACCAAAATACTTATAGATATGTCTATTACGAACTCGGTTAGCTCATAATCCGGTATGTAGAAGGTTTGGGTATAAAACTAAGTTTACTGAATATAGCTTTAGGTTGATTGGTATCCTTGGGGCGAAGAGGCTCTGAAAAAGGCAAAAGATGAAAACAAACCTATATTTCTTAGTGTTGGTTATAGTACCTGTCAGTAAGTATTAGTTATTGGAAACCACTGACAATAGGTTACTTAATATTCTAATAGCTGGTGCCATGTTATGGAGCATGAGTCGTTTGAGAATGAGAAGATTGCCGAGATCATGAATAAGTATTTTGTAAACGTTAAAGGTAAAACCATAGTTATTTACTTTAATGTGTTTGGGTGGCTAATTTTATACTTTAGTGGATAGGTAAATGAGACAACAAGTCAAGAGTGTCATGGTATTTAAATCTTAAAAATAGAGAAGAGAATCCTGGCGTAGACAAATTGTACATGACATACATCCAGCTCACTACTGGAAGTGGTGGTTGGCCAATGTCTGTATTTTTAACACCTGATTTAAACCCCTTCTTTGGTTCATCCTATTTCCCACCAGAAGACCAAAACGGTCGTCCGGGGTTTAAGACACTCCTGAACAGGATCGCATTACTTTGGATCAGCGATTCAAATAAGGTTAAGGCTAGTGGGCATAACATGATTCAGCAGTTAAAAACTTATATTGAAGCCAAACCAGCACAAGATTCACAGCAAATTGATGCAAACCAGGTTGCTAAGAACACGTATGATCATTTTGCTGGTTCGTTTGACTCAGAACATGGTGGTTTTGGAACAGCACCTAAATTTCCTACACCTGTGCAACTACAATTCTTGATTGATTTCTACATGTACAACCACCAAAACGCCGAAAGAGCGAAGGAAGCTCAGAATGCTCTTGATATGACATTATTTACTTTGAGAAAAATCGCAGCTGGTGGAATTCACGGTAAGGCGTTGGGTTTATGGTATAACCTTGAGAAAAATAGACTGATTGGTCGGATTGCTTTTTTTTAGATCATGTTGGTGGTGGGTTTCATCGTTATAGCACTGACGCCAAATGGCATATTCCTCACTTTGAAAAAATGTTGTATGATCAAGCTCAATTGCTCTCGGTTTATTCATCAGCCTATCAGATTACAGGTGAAACATTGTTTTTAGATGTTGTTAACGATATCGTCAAGTATGTTTCGCGCGATTTATATCATACAGAAGGTGGTTTTTACTCTGCTGAAGACGCCGATTCTCTTCCATTCGAAAGTGCCTCTAAAAAACTTGAAGGGGCATTTTGCGTATGGGAAAATTCAGAATTACAGGATATATTGGGGCTGGTTAACTCTTATGTATTTAGTTTACACTATAGTGTCAAAGAAGATGGGAATGTAGATCCGGAGCAGGATCCTCATAAAGAATTATTGAAAAAGGTAGCAGTAACACCAAGGGAAAACGAGTAGAGAGAAAAAAAAAGTATCTAAAAATAGTATTTTCAAATGCACATATGCTTTTAGAATGTGTTAATGGAGAGTGGTACAATACAGGAAACTGCCAAAGCAGCTAGTATGAAGTTTACAGAAGTGAAAAGCATACTAGACACTGGAAAGGAGAAATTATGGGAGTACAGATCAAAAGTGCGTCCCTGTCCTCATCGAGACGAGAAGGTATATATATTGGCGATAGTAATAAAAAAAAAGAGTATGATGGTATTAATAAACAACTTTACTCTTATTAAAAATTAGATCATCACTTCATGGAACGGTCTTATGATTACTGGGTTAGCTCAAGCTTATGAAGCTACGCAAGACTCAAACATATTAAATCTCGCAATTTCTACTGCTGAATTCGTATACTCTAACTTGTACAATCCATCAAACAATACCTTATTGAGAAGTTACTGTAATGGGCCCTCAGAAATTGATGGTTTCCTTGATGACTATAGCTATATGATTCAAGGGCTTTTGAATTTGTACCAGGCTACTTTTGATGAACGGTGGATGGAGTGGGCATATAATCTTCAAGAAAAGCAGAACGAGCTATTTTATGATGATGAGAATGGAGGTTATTTTGTTGTATCAAAAGCTGACGAAAATATGTTAATCCGAATGAAAGAGGGTAAATATATATATTCTCATCTTGTAATAGTTTGTTAACATACATATATCTGTTTGTAGAGCAAGATGGCGCGGAACCATCGGCGTGAGTATACACATAAACATAAAAATCTTTGATGTAAGATCAACTATTTAAACAAATATATTGAATTAGGAATGCTGTATCATTAGATAATCTAGTTCGCCTTGGTACCGTTTTGGACTTTTCTACTTATCGCACCCAGTCTCAAAGCACGCTTGAATCTTTTAAATTAGCACTGAATAAGTTTCCTTTTGCGATGCCTGCTTTAGTGTCTTCCTTTATGTTGCTTTTTGTAGGATTAAAAGAGGCAAGAATATGTCGAAAAAAAAACACGATAACAGCTAAATTAACATCATTCTTTAGATTGTATTGACAGGTTTCCTAGACGATCCTAAAATGAGTGAATTCAAGACAATTGTTTCACGTGTTTTTTTGTCCAACAAGATGGTGGCTTTTGCTAAAGCAGAAGGCTTTATTGTTGAAAAAAATCAAGTTGTTAGACAAATAGCAGAAACATCTAAAGCTGCAGTGAATGAACCGGCTGCCTTTATTTGTGAGAATTTTGCTTGTGGTTTACCAATATATGAAACAGAGCAATTGAGTAAACGATTGTTTCAATAACATATTAAAGTAAAAAAAGGCACAGAAATAAAATACAAAAAAATTTTTTTTTCTTCATCACTTTTGTTCAAAACTAAACCTCATTTTCATTTTCATGTTTTTTTATTTTAATTTTCCCTTTTATTAAAAAAGTAGAATAGATTCATTTTCTTTTATAAAAAAAGATCCTCCTTTTACTGAGCGCTCAAGATATCAGAGTCACCGGCATCAGTGATGGAGAGAACACTGGTGCGGAAAAGCTTACCGCAAGCAGTACCAAGATCGATGTTGTTACCGTTGTAGTGGTGAACACCAGTCTTGGACAACATAGCGTAGTATTCGATCTCGGACTTGCGGAGAGGGGGGCAGTTACCGGCGATGATGATCAACTTGGCTACAAATTGACAAAATTTGCGTTAGCAAATTGGTAGGGGGACGATCTCTGCCCAAAAAACATTTGGAAATAACAGAAAGATTGCAAAAAATAGGACAAGAGGAATTTTTTTCATGACAAAAAGGCTCCTGTCCCCCCAAGGCAAAAGATAGGTAGAGTGAATAAAGACTTACCCTTTCCCTGACGAATAGTCTTCAAGGTGGTCTTGTAACCAAGAGTGTACTTGCCAGACTTGGTGACGAGCTGGAGACGAGAGTTGATGGACTCAGCATTCTTCTTGGACTTAACGTTGGAGGGAGCCATTTTTGATCTTAAATAGATGGATTAATTTTTCTGTTATTCTTCTCATTTTACTATATAAAATAATGTATAAAAAGCTCACTTACAAGATCGAACTAAAAACGAAAGAGGAGGGAGACAATTTCCTGAATGCTCAATCTCATTAAAAGAAAAAAAAAACAATAATAAATTTATGTTTTTTGATTGGCCAACTATTGTGACTTTGCAAAGCCACTAAATTTCTGGCATTACTCCAAGCATTCTGAAAAAAGGGGGCCTGTAACTTTTATTTATTTACTCAGAACGTACACTATGAACAGTCTCAACATTGCTCGCAGCATTCATAAAAGCTTTTTCAGAAGTTACAGTACTGTCAAACCCAATATAAAGCTTCTTAAGCAAATCCGCCAAGAAACTGAGGTTTCTATGAGTAAAGCCAAGGAGGCTCTTGTTAAGACAAACAACGACTATGCAAAGGCCTTGGCTTGGTTAAGCGAGGATGCTCAGGTATCTGGCGCTAAAAAGGCTCAGAAAGTTGCTGGAAGAACTGCTGGAGAAGGTTTGATTACTATTGCATCTGTTGATATCCCTGTTGCCAATGGATTTAAGAGCAGAAGTACTATTATCGAAGTAAGATAAAGATAGAATTGTAAAATACACGTAGTTTGTCAATGTATGCTGATATGGGAATACATGTATAGTTGAATTGTGAGACCGATTTCGTGTCCAGAAATGATGTATTCAAAAATCTTGCATCAAAAATTGCTGCCACATCATTGCTTGCGCACGATACTCCTTCATCTGGCGCTCGCCCTATTACCAACATTCCTATTGAAACTCTCTTGAACGCACCTATTATGCCTCATCCTGAAGAAAAGGTCGATGCAAGTGAATTTGGAAAGACTGTGAATGAGTCTATTGTAGAAATCATTGGTAAACTTGGAGAGAACATTTCATTACGTCGCGCTGCCGTTGTGACAGAGGGTGTATCTGCTGGCTATACACATGGTGGTGATGCCACTGCAGGTAAAATTGGTGGTATTGCTGTCCTTCAGCCAAAGAAGATCTCCTTCACTGAGGTAAATGAAGCTGGCGCTGCATTGAACAAGGCTGCCCGTCAAATAGCCCGCCAGGTTGTTGGTTTCAACCCCACTTATTTAAACAGCCAAGATATCCCAGAGGCAGAGCGTGATGCTCAGGAGAACCTTGCAGAGTTTGAAGAAGCCCAGGTTTTGAACAAGCAACGTTATTTATTAAAGCCTGATCTTACCATTGCTGAATATGTAAACCAAGTAGCAAAGGATGCCAAGATTGAAGAAGGTTGTGATGTTGTAGATTATATTCGTTGGGAGGTTGGAGAAGGAATCGAAAAGAAGGAAAACGATTTTGCTGACGAGGTTCTCAGTGCTGTTCGTGGCAATTAATTGAATTTAAAAAACAAGTCAAAATGTATTATATTAGAACAATAAAACGGTATTATATAGATATTAATATTATTATATATAAAGGGGTCATTTCCCTAATGTTTATTTTAATTATATGGTTCGCTATGGCTAGATGCGTCTTCTTCTTTTAATGTTAACCTTTGATGCTGATAGTAACGGTTTAATGAAGCGCTATATTTACTTATAGATTTTGCCCAATATAACTACATAAATAAAAGAAAGATTATGCATATGCACTGTAGATCAACACTTTTGGCGTGTACCACATACTTGTAAAGTGTTGCCTGCGAATACAAGTACTCCGGATATTATGACAAGCTTGTTCACATAGTCTGTGCATGATTCTGAATCACCAGAGTCCAAAGAGCTGGCTATTTGACATTCACTTAGAAAGTCCGCTTGTTTAACTTTAAGATAGATCCACCATGCCAACGACAAGGTTAGCACAATAAGTACAAAAACCCAATTAACGATAGTATAAACCCTAGCCATTCGACGTTGTTGCTAATCCTTTTATTTTAGACAAATACACGGTTTTATGTATTCAACAAAGTTTACCTCCAAAATTGCAAATAATCCGAATACACAAATCGTGGCATAAACAATAAAAATGCTGATAAAACTATAAAACACTGCATTAAATGCTTGGACTGTAAAGGATGTGCCTATGATCTGTTGATTGGTGGCCAAAATTTTCATTTCTACATATTATAATATATTCGTTTATTTACTTTTACTGTTATTATTTTTATTTTTTTTACTTGATTCTGACTTTTTGTTAAGTATCACCTTTTCTATAAATAAACATAATAATAACAAAAATAATATAAACACACTGAAATAACGTTAGGCTACTTTTTTTTCCCCATATCTTTTTTTAAAAAAAAATGTCAAGATCGTATTTCTTACTGTTGATAAGAGAGATATTAAGAAAACGCCCAAACGTACGGGTATGCAGCAGCATACTCTTTCCAGTTTCATAAAGAAAATATATAATACAGTAGTAACAATAAAGAAAAAATAGACAGACACAAAAAAAAAGAAAAACAAAAACAAAAAAACAAAAAAAACAAAAAAAAAAGAATCAAAGAGTAAGAAGAGACAAAACTAAATTTATTCTTGATTTTAGCTAAGGAGAGCCGTGGCTTTTGCAGTGTAACTTTTTTATCTTGAATAGAAAGGGCTTTATATTGGGCCACAAATAGTAAAAGCTGAGCCCCAATTTTACAAGACTTACAGCGGATGCGCACTCTGTTTACACTACTATTTTTAGAGCTTGTCATAAAAATAGGTGAGTCTGACAAGAATGTTAAAGAAGTACAAACTTTATACATTTAGTATAAAATGGAGGATCGATAATTCCAACAACGCTGGACTTAAAGAAATACAAAAGGCTAGATGCGCGATACTGATGAACTATATGCCTATTTTTGAATTGCTATTACATATTTGAAGAATAAGAGCAGCTGATACTGTAACGGCATATGCAGTAGGGAATGAGAGCGGGGAAATTGATTTAAAGGGAAAAAATAAGCCGACAATCGCTGTGACACACACACATACATATAATTCAATGAGCATCAGCTAGGATTTACTGTTCCTGGTCTGAAAATGGCAGTTATTGATATTAGTAATAATATGAATGGATGGAACTTTATTGATTTGGCTAATAAACTACAAGTTGGACTCAGAATTGCCGACATCAACACTTTCATCGTCTCCCGCAGGTGTTGCTGCTAAAGAAGTTTCCTCCGATGTTCCCGCTGCTGCCGCTGCTGCCGCTGCTTCTAGTTTTGCCTTTCTAGCAGCTCTAAAATGCACCATTTTGCGATGTTTTGTCAGCTGGCCGGTAGTGACAAAGCTCTTATGACAGCCTTCAATGCCACACACCATCTTCTTTGTTCCATGCATGTTGGTTTCATGTGTTTGAAGCTGATCAAACGTAGTGAATGATTTCGAGCAGCCAGGCTGAGTGCATAGAAAGGGCCTAAAATCTTTTTCGCCACCAGCGGATGAAAACAACTGATCGATCTCGGCCACAGTAACAGGTTCCGTTGCCTTATGGTTGATGGTCATATTTTCATCTGTGATTTTACTGTCATAAGTATCCCATTTTACCACAAAGCACAGCATTGCCCTTACCAGATTGCCAACTGCCAACATGTACTTGTGATCCGTCCAGATTACAAAACACCAACGGCTTGTTTACCCAACGCCTGGCCTTGACATCCTTGTATTTTAGTATCTCTCTCCCGCTCAATGTGCTTGCATTGCTATTTGAATTGCTGTTGCCTTGGTTTCCGCCTTTTCTATTACTTATTGCTAATTTATGACTTGGCTTAGTTTTGGATGAAGACTCCACAAATGGTATTTACCTTCGTCTGCAACTGTGCTGCTGTTGTCATCGTCGACTGCAGCAGGTCTATATTTAAAGTACAACAATGAATCAAGGATTAAATAGGAGCAACATAGTATCAGAGATCCTTACGTTTCTGGTCCAGGCGTACTTTCTGCTTTTGGTTTTCGAATACGACTAACTGTCTTTGGCTTCTTACGAGGGCTGTTTGTCGTCGAGTCATCTTCTTTGACGGTAGTTTTAAGGGAAATGGGAGAAGCAGGTGATTGGGGAGATTGAGGAGACTCTGAGAGCTTTGGTTTTGTGAGTCTTAGTTTGATCTTTAGTGAAGGGGAGGCCATTTTTTGTGTTATGCTGAAGAAGGAAACATAATAAACAAGCAACGCGAAGGTTAGCTTATTATTGATTTGAAAATCCGATGTGACGACGACTCACAGGCCATGGCCATGATAAGAACACAACACATATCTTCTTTTTCAATCGCATTTGGCTCTGGAATGGGTAGCAACACGCCAGTTTTTAAGGTCTACGTTTTGCCTCAATGTTGAAGACCAAAAAAAAAAAACTACTCTCATGCTTAACCTCAGTTCCTGAATTTGAACAGTCGCTATCTGATCATCGATTAGATAGTTGTGAAAGCGAGATACATCAATGCTATTATGTTTCTATTAAGCTAAAGAGCTATATACTTGTTAAGGATGTATTCAACTCGATAGATAAATAATAATAATTTATTATTTGATATGTTGTATCAAACAATATATTTAAACCAACAACATAAATAGTTATCAAGAAGGAAAAAGGTTGGTTAATGTCAAATAAGTCGTTTAAGAGCTGCTAATTCCATAAGCAGTGCCAGCAGCTTCAAAAGCAGTAGTAACCTCATCAGCGTAAGACTGAGCAGTGTCAGCTAAATCAGAAGGAACAGTAGCGAGCAAGCAGTCCATGACAGCATATGTTTCACTTTGCAAGTTCTTAAAATCAGTGGTGACAAGAGAGGTTACAAGAGCAACGCTATCAAAGACCGATTTCTGATTAACGATAGCTGTCAAAGTGTCTTGGATCTGAGGGACAAGAACAGCAATTTCAGCAATGACGGCATTTGCATCGTCATCAGATACAGGTGTAGAGACAGCGCAGCAGTCAGTTTCGGCAGTCTTGAGATCGCTTTCAAGAGTGGATTCTTCGGATTGAACGCTAAGGGCTCCTATATAGCCATCAGAAGCAGTGTATGAAGATACCTATTCGTTTATCATTAGAATAAATAGTTTCTAGTATAATGATAAGCATTTGCATACACCATTATACAAAAAATTGAGAAAAAATTCCAAATTAATGAGAAAAGTTATTCTAGTTAATGAGAAAAAGCTGGTGATAAAGAAAATAGGTTAAGGGATGTTAGGCTTTTATTATTAAACCACATCCGAAAAACAGACATTTTGTTCCTTAATAGCTCTTAATCAGCCTTAAAAGGTGTATATGATCTCCAAAAAAACATTAATGTGGCTCGTTAATGGTTGGTGAGACTACACTAAAGGCGTGACATATAAATAGCATTATAATAAAAAATTAAATTGTTTTAGATTCATTTCTACTTTTTTATTTTGGTCTCTACTGATGAACTTTTCCAAATCTTGGTATCTACAATGTTGCTTTTCTCAATTATTGTTATTTTATTTCTCAAATATTCCCCTTTTTCTCATCAATTTGTAATTTTTTCTCAATTTCTTGAAAAAAACAGTACACCATATCAAAATTGCCAAAAATTAAGATTTATTAGGCGCGAGTGAGCCACCAGATTAAATAGTGACTGTAAAACACCTATTTGACTACAAAATTGGTCAGACAAGTTGTCTGAAAGTGCATGCATTTCTAAAGTGGGATATTTTTCTGCATTTTTCACATGTGATTAGAGTACAGGCTATCACTTTACATGTCCTTAATTCGCTTTCTAAACATCAAATTTTATTAAAAATAAGCTAATGTGATTTGCTTCCAAACAATATCAATTGATAATGGGTACACTCTGACATCAAATGACTTTTTATTTTTAAACATGATAAGCGGATCCAGTGACTTGACGATGATCATAGGTGTTTGGAAACCTAAAGTTCTTTTTATTGAACCTGTTTGGTAGTTGTAGTATTTTTAAACCACGAATAATCTTATTTAAGCTCTTTTTTATTCACGCATTATCATTCTCTCTCTCTCTCTCTCTTTCTCTTTCTCTTTCTCTTTTAGCAAACTTATTTTTTGTATTTTTATCATTATATCAACTAAAAATGGTGACGTTTAGTAGAAAGCCCGACAACGAAGTAAAGACCCCAACAGCAAGCGATGTCGACAAGTTGCAAATTAAGGGACATGAGCCAGGCTTAGGTGGCCAGTTCAAAGACTTTTTAAAGACGGTTGTTAATTTTGCAGGAGCCGACCTTTCCGCTCTCACTTGTCCCACCTTTTTCTTGAATGGTTTGTCTTTACTTGAATACGGGTAAATACAAATAGTTTAGCCCCCTTTTTCGGGTTTATTTAACATTTTCTTTCTTTAAAGCGTTTATTGGGCTGATCATCCTAAAATGTAAGAGCGAAAAAAAAAAGCCTTGGGCTTTTATTAACTTGTGTTGTTGATTTTAGATTCTCTTCCGTAACAGAATCTGATGATCCCAAAGGTAAGATGACGAACTAAAACGGTTAAAAGTGTAAAGCAGCAGCTTAAATGTGTATGGCATCTTAGAACGTATGTTGGCCGTCACTCGATGGTTCATGTCGACTTTATGGGGAAGTTACGCCTCAAGATGTACCAATGGTTTAACCGAAAAAAAACCTTATAATCCTATCCTTGGGGAACAATTTTATTGTTCTATGGAGGACGTTAAGTGTGTTTGTGAGCAAGGTAAAGAACATTATAATATATATATATTTCCTTAATGAGAGTAAATTGTTATAACAACAATAACAAACATTATTTTTAATATACAGTTTCCCACCATCCTCCCATTTCTGCCTTTTATTTGGAACATGAAAAAAGTGGTGTGTCTCTAAATGGTCATTGTAAGTAGTTAGGATCGTGTAGTATACGGGTAGATAAATATTGACTTTTTTTGTAGGTGGTCAAAAGTCAAAGTTCAAAGGAACTACCATCAAGGTGGAGCAAGTAGGACGAGCTGTACTCCATCTCAAACAGCGTAATGAACAGTATGTTATCGACTATCCGGATTTAATTATAAGAGGTGTGTTGACAGGCTCCTGCTACCTTGAATTGAGCGGTGTTTGTACCATTTCTTCAAACAGTGGTACAAAAGCCGTGATTGAATTCGTTCCAAAGCCCTGGTTTGGAGGGGAGCATAATCGTATTAAAGGCCGTCTTTCTTTTGAAGATGCTGATTATTGTACATTGTCTGGAAAATGGAGTCATCAATCATTTTATACACGAAACGAAGGGTCGTCAAAAGAGCTACTATTTGATGCAGAAGCAGATCCAATAGCTGAACGCCAAACGGCACCAGTTGAAGAGCAACATGATATTGAATCACATCGTCTTTGGGGACCTGTTACTGAGGCGCTTAAAGTAAAGAATTATAATACTGCTAGTATAGAAAAGACCAAAATAGAAGAATGGCAGCGAAAAATTAGAAAAGAACGTGAACAAAAGATCATTGAGGAGTTCAAGCCAGTTCTTTTTACGTTTCAAGAAGATAAAAATCCGTCAGATAGTTATGCAAAAATCAATATATCGCTGCTAGAAAATATGGTTGGGAGTCCTCTGATTGATAAAGGGGCATGGACTTATAATGATTCCCTTTATAAAAAGAATTAGATTATATAACTCTTATTTTCCCAAACTGTTCAACAATATGTACACCATCTTTATCTCCTAAATAGGAATATATTTAATTTCGTAAAAACAGCTAATAAAAGTCAAAATATATCACTACATTTTTACTCCTTTGATGATAGCAACATTAATATAGAATAAAAGCAGGATAGAAATCAGGATAAACAGGTTAGGTGTAAATGAAATAAACAGTATTATAAGTAACGGTGAAAAAATGAATTGATTATGGATGAGATATGCTGATGATTAGATCCAAGGTGTAATTTTTGGATACAAAAATGATTTCTTGAAAAGGAAGGAAAAAGTGATGTTATAATATTTTGTCTGCTGGCTTATAAACATCGGTCCAGCCAAAACTCCTCTGTACAGCCTCTTCCCATTGTTTGTATTTTCTCTCTCGTTCTATTTGATAATACAAATAAGTTAAATAAATGGATATTCCAATGTACGCATTATTTTTTATAATCAAATAAATCTGAAGTATCTTTACCATCTTCACTCCATCTGGGATTAAATACATCTTCTCGGACAATAGATGTATTTCGTATTTCGTCAATGGATTCCCAAATACCTGCGGCGTAACCTGCAGCATACGCAGCGCCTAAAGCAGTTGTATCACGCATTGATGGTCGAATAACGGGTATACCTAGTACATCTGCTTGGATCTGCATACAGGTGTCCGAATTTGACATACCACCATCAGCCTTTAGAAATTTTATTGTAACATCGCTGTCAGATTTCATAGAGTCTAAAATGGTTCGAGTAGAAAGTGACACTGCTTCCAAGACTGATCTGGATATATGACGTTTATCAGTGTACTGTGTCAGACCAACCAATGTACCCCTACTATCATCGCGCCAATATGGTGCGAAAAGTCCTGAAAATGCTGTAACAAAAAACACACCACCTGTAGTTTTTACTGGAAAATTATAAAATAAAATTCCGCTTGTTAACTAAAACTTTTTTGGGATGTTTACTGTTTCCTTTTTTGCTTATTTTTTTTACCTCTAGATGCCAATGTGTCAATTTCATCTGATGACTGTATCATTCCAAGGTTATCACGTAACCATTTGACCGCGGCACCTGCAACACTAATGGATCCTTCTAAAGCGTAAGAAACTGGCGCGTCCTGCCCAAATTGATAAGCGACAGTAGATAGTAAACCAGTTTTACTTAATACGGGTTCCTCTCCAACATTCATTAATAAAAAGGCACCAGTACCATATGTATTTTTTGCTTCACCGACATCAAAACATTTTTGTCCCACCAAAGCAGCTTGCTGATCTCCAAGACATCCCATAATTGGAGTTCCAGTTAAAGGGCCCCATTGCATATCTCCATAATTTTCTGATGATGATACAATGGTGGGTAAAACATGACGAGGAACACCAAAAAAACTAATAAAATAGATAATATGCGTGTATAAGTTAAATTGCCCATAGAAACGAAAATATCACATACTCTAAAAGACGGGAATCCCATTCACGTGTCTTTAGATTCATAAACATCGTACGACTGGCGTTGGTTACATCTGTGATGTGCTTTCCTCCTTGGATACCACCAGTTAAGTTCTGTCAAAATAAACAAACGAGCAAATGTTAGTTCTTATGTTATTTTTCTAACTTTATCCATCTCTTTCCCTATTCTCTCTTTTGATCTTTCTTCTTCCATTATGCGCTATAACACATACCCAGATTAACCATGTATCTACAGTTCCAAACATTGCTCTTTCATTTTCAACAGCATGCATTACTTTTGGTACTCTATCCATCAACCAGCGAACTTTGACAGCCGAGAAATAGTTATGTATGGGTAATCCACAGATTTCTTGGACATTTATGCCTTTTTGCTTTTCGGCAAGTTCTTTTACAAGGTTATTTGTACGTGTATCACCCCATGCAATGGCATTATAAAGAGGTTCTCCTGTTTTACGATCCCATACTAAAGTTGTTTCTCTTTGATTGGAGATACCAACAGCTTTTTTTTTATAAGATTTATTTATTTTCATGCTCTTAATAGTTTTCGTTTTATTTACCTTTCAAGTCAGAAGCGTCATGTCCCATCATACCAAATTTTCTGACAGCTTCGTCGGCGCATCTAATAACTGAATCCAGAAGGTCGTAAGGATCGTGTTCAATCCAACTTTTAATTATTATGATAGTAAATTAAAAATGAGTTTATTTTTTTTTCCTTCTGGGATGCTCTTACCCTGGACGAGGGTAGATCTGCTCAAACTCCAGTTGGTGCGATGTTACATGATTTCCAGCTTGATCAAAAATCAAAAAACGTGTTGAAGTAGTACCTTGATCAATGGCGCCAATATATTTGGGCATATTTTAGAAAGGGGGGAATTGGAGATAATAAAACAAAGAAAAAAAAAGAAGTATATTTATATGCAAATACAAATATAAATAATAACAATAATAAAAAATAACAAAGAAAAAAAAGTAAAAAAAATAAAAGAAGACTGAAAAGCTTCCCGACACACTTTCGCCACAGTCACATCGAGTAGGTTTATCGATTGAAACTGAAACGGGATAACTGAATTAATCTTCCCAATAAAAAGCATTGGTAAAAAAAAAAGAAAAATGTGTCTTTGACATTTTTCGCTTTCCTCTTGCTGCTTCTAAAACTAGTGTATGGTTATAGAAGCTTAAAAATTCAACATGTATGTCATTCTCTCTAAAGAGGAAAGATAAAAAACTACCCATGTTTTTTGAAATACACTCTACGGAAATCATAGATCAAAGCTAAGATATACACAGGTGGAAAGTTTTGAAAAGGGAAATGATTCAAGACGGAACTTCAAAATTGTACGATAACAATCAGTGCACTGTTTATCATTAAAAAATCATTTCTTATCTAGTTAAAAACAAAAAACAAACACAATAGATTTTTTTTAATATAAATTTACGACGAGAAGATCAGCATTTTTCAAGCTATGAACATGGAAATGAAAGTAGACTCAGAGTTCAATTAAATACCTCAGCTATATAAGACTATATATTTCCCACAACACTACGAGAGTGGTAAATTTAAAATACAAAATGGTTTAGTATTGTCAACATTACCAGTAGTTCTACAACGTTTCTTTGAATATTACACATCATTAGAAAAATGGTGAATTAACTAAAAGCTATTAAGTTAATAGGAAAAAAATAGAAGTTTGCAGGTGCCTTTATTTGAATCCCTAATCCGATTGTGCCCGGGTTTTTCTTTTTCTTTTTCTTTTCTTTAACTATTAATCACTTTTCTATATTAAAAAAAATCCTTCTTAAAAATAAGAAAAATGGCAGTATAATAAATAAGATTCTACCTTCTATTGTAGAATTAGAAACCACTTTACTCATAGTTTTTTCATTTTTTACTCTGAAGCATTCAATTACCTCACCAAGAGACGTGTTTTCTTACATTAAAAATGATGCATGAACACCTTTTTGTTTACATTTTTTTATAGCCTCTACGCATTGCTCATTTTTATAAACCTTTGTTCGTGTATAATATGATTCTTTATTAACATGGTTCAGTGAAGAATGTAAGGAAAAAGTACTATGCCAAAATCCTGGGAAGCATCATATATGTAGAAATGCGGCCCTGTTGGCTCAATATAATACATTTCGACATACGCCTGTCAAAATACTAAAATTGGAAAAATTGTAAAATAGGTCACTTGAATGAAACTATGTGTTGTACATGCCATGTGGATTGTTCGGAATAACTCCAGATCCGATGCAAAAAATCAGGATGCTTGCAGTTCATGATGAAAGTAAGCTTGTAAGAGATACGAACGAAGCGATTAAAAATAAGCGACCTGAATTGTTTATGCTGCCAGTTCTGAAATAAAGTGGCTTACTTTCGCCTATTGTTTTGATATTTTGAAAAGTTAGATGGATGCTAACTAAATGTTTACGGATATTAGTGTCTCTTACCCGTAAATCCATGGCGGTTTTCTTTATATAAATATACAGAGAAAACCAGTATGATTTTACAGAAGACGACACGCGTTCCCAAAACATTGTATAAAGAGCTATTTATACTGGCCGATTAGTCAAAGAATAAGATAACTGTAAAGTAATTATACTAAAAATAGCGATAAAAATGACCAGAGTATTCGAATATCATGACAAGGTTTTTAGAAACATATACACTAATTCTAAATTAGATTAATAACTAAGAATAGAGAAACTGACGGACGTAAATATATGCGCCTTTGTTTCATCACCATTTCACTTCCATGTTACAGAGATATATAACATTAATTTAGTACGTAAAGAGGTGGTTGCAAATATTAACAAATCAAAAAAAAAGAATATAGTGCATGTTTATATAAAGCATTTAATCGAAATTGACTATAATTTTATATTTTATCAAATGAACTATTCGGTTTTATGCTTATTACTCACTGGTTATTACCACAACCGTAACTACAATATACTATTCAAAGACAAAATCATGGAAATGTTTTTTAATAACGCAAAAACTCGGACGAGCTGGACTATTTAATTTTAGAGAACAGTTAAGAGTTAATAATTCAAAAGCAGATCATTTGATTTTATATGTACGTTTTACTACCTACTTATATAATTATCACCTACCCCATTTTGGTTTTTAAAAAGATGGCATACTCAATCATTTTATCACGATTGATACGGGTTGAAATGGTGATATGCATATAAAAGAAACTTTTGGAAATATGTTCTAAACCAGCTTTCACAATTGTGGAAGGTTTTGGCATTTCAGTACTTGCTACGTTTAAATCTGAGGTTCTACTTGGTTCTAGAATATGCTCCTGCATCATGTCTAGATGTTCCTTTCCATATAAAGGAAATCAGTAGTGATATTTTAAAACAGAATGAAGTTATCGATAAATTAATTTACTGCGATAATATATAAATGCTTATCCATAAATAATTATATGATCTACGAATAGAGTTTTCTAAATTATATTGATAAAAAAAAGATAACTCCCTATTGTTCTTTGACAACAAGCCACTGGCCATATAAGGTATGAAACCTATGCAAACATATTAGAGCCAGCGATATCAAAGCTCAACTTTAAATGACTATAGGCCTGCCGAAGTGCCGTAACTCAACTACCACACCTGCGTTTTTCAAGAAATTGCGTTGTCTCAAATTTTCTTCTATTTAGATTCCATTTTATAGATATATATGTATACATGGCAGTTTTTACTTTTTCTAAATATCTCTGTCTTTCTACCAAAAAATTTTGGCTTATTTTTAGATGAAAGTTTTTACTATAAATATTTTCATTGCGGGACTGGTGCTTGCATTTTCAGTCGGTGCAAAAGATACAGTCAATCCCCATTATATGGCATTACTAAACGATTCTATGTGGTTTTATGAGGCTCAGAGAAGTGGTGAGTTACCAAAAAATAACCGTGTATCTTGGTATGTCAAGAATGATATATTCGACATGCATTGTTATTTAAGTATTCACATCATATTATTTTAACTTATAAATAGGCGCCATGATTCATGCGAAGATGATGGTAGTGACAACAATGTTACTCTAAGTGGGGGATATTATGACGCTGGGTAGAGTATTTTTTTTATTATTTCGTAGAAAAATTGTTACATTATTAACAAAAATACCAGAGATTACTTGAAATTTACTGTTCCATTATCACATTCCATTGCACTGTTAGCCTGGGGTGGGATTGAATGGTTTGATGCCTATGAGAGAACAAATCAAACAAGTTACTTAAAGAACACTATAAAATGGGGTACAGATTGGCTTATGGAAGCACATCCTGAGCCTAATGTTTTGTATGTCCAGGTAAATTTAGAAAAGCTGTTTCACTTCTTTTTATTTTTCTTTTTTTCTTT